>JANHFN010001083.1:186428-200643 GCA_032468175.1 Toxicocalamus goodenoughensis | reverse complement strand
TCAGTCTCTCAAATTTGCTTGCTGTGAGTCTGCACTGAATTTGCTTGCAAGCAAAACTTCAGTCCTAAGGGAGGTTCAGCTGTACTTAAAAGCAGAGCCAAAGATCTAAAGACTAGCTGGAAAGCAAGAAATCCAACCATTAGCTAATCTAAATCTTCCAGCACAAAGAACAGATGATGGTTGGAAAAAAGAAAAATAGAAATTTAGCAGGCAAGATTACCGGGTAAGGAGTGAGTGGGCGGGGAGGGTTCCCGCGAGCCATGTGGGTGGTGCAGCCTTGTGTTTCTGCACAGCCTGGATTAATTGCTTTGGGGGGGTGCTCTTGGGGTGAGATTTCTCTGCAGCCCACCAAAATTTTATCACGGCCCACCAGTGGTTGGCGACCGTTGCTTTAGGGGATCTCACTAGAATAGAATCTTTCAGAGGGTGACTATTTTAGGAATTTGGGGGACACACTATGCCATGTACACAGGTAGTCCTCATCTTAAGACCTCAATTGAGCCCAAAAATTCTGTTGTTAAGTGACACATTTGTTAAGTGAATTTTGCCCCATTGTATGACCTTTCTTGCCACAGTTAAGTGAATCAGTGTAATTGTTCAGTAACATCGCTGTTAAGTGAATCTGGCTTCCCGATTGACTTTGTCAGAAACTCACAAAAAGTGACCACGTGACCCTAGGACACTGCAACAGTCATAGATATGAACCAGTTGCCAAACCTCCTAATTTAAATCGTAACCACAGGGATGGTGCAACAGTCATGTGAAAAATGGTCATGTCATTTTTTTTCAGAACCATGGTAACTTTGAACGGTCACTAAACACTGTTCTGGGTCAAGGATTACCTGTAGATGCATCAAGTATCAGACTTGATGCATCAGACAGAACTTTACTATGGAAAAAGATGCCCAGATTCTCAGTCCCAGGTTTCCCAAGTTAAACTGAGGATACATTGAATGTTAAAAGCTACTGAAATACAGAGGTTGAACTAAGTCTGTATCTGTTTGTTAAATGGCAGCTTGTTTTTTTAATCACAAGCAGAATACAGTCTTTGAGCATTTCCACACCTGTAACTACACACAGCAAAAACATGCTCTGCTGTTTTTCCATGACATGTGTTAAATTTTGACCCTACACTTTCTCTAGTAGTTCAAGATAGTTTATATGGGAAACCTACGAGGTAGTTCTCAAGTGGTCATTGGCTCCAAATCATCCAGTAAGCTTCCATAGCTGAGGGACAACTTAAACTTCAGTCTCTCCAGTGCTAATCCCACATTCTCTGCATAACTTCTTAAATCTTTAACTGTTTTTCCCTTATTCTGGCCTAATCCATGGGAAAATCTCAAAATGTCAGAGGGCTCAGGGATTTGAAATAGAAACAAAAGAGGCAGGACAGTAAATTTCATGTCCATATTTTTCTATTATAGAACAGGATCAGTTCAATTTCTAGTGTGTTTTTCTTAAGTGCAGCAAAATTATGATTGCATAATTTATATTCTATGCAACTATTTTTAAAAGACAAGCCACAAGCACCCGTTGTGGCGTATTTAAAAACAAACAACCCGTTGTACGTATTTAAAAACAAACAACCAGATGGCTAAATAATCAAGTTTTGTTTTCTTTGATGAAAAGCATGTCACCTTTTTCAGATCTACGACCAAACAATGGCCATATTTTATTATCATATCTGGAATAAATTTCTGGGGTAACTTCCTGAATCTCTATGATAACCAGTGGCAAAGAATCTTTTACAAGGACACCGAAAAGAACATTTTCCTCTCTGTTACATGGTAAGCTTCATCTGCCTCTCAAATATTCCGCAATTTAAAAGTGCAGAATCCTCCTTTGTACCTGACTGTCTCTTCTATTCTTAAAACCTCAATGCAAACAAGAATGAAGTATTATTGACACAGGTAGTGGCCCATTCTTTTTTTTTTACTATAAAATAGGGCAATTTATCAGCACCAACCTACTAGTTGAAGACCAATGCTAGAAGACTCCTTGTGATGGAGAAGCTCTACCTCCTGCTGTGTGTATGAAAGATTGCTCCTCCCCCAGCAAGATGTGTTTATGGAGGGGAGGGGTAGGAACTAACTCACTTTAGAATGGACTATACCTCTCTGAAAATCTAACCACAGAAGAGCTTCTAGGAGGCATGTGCCCCTGGAGGAAATGAGAAACAGCTAAAAAAGGTTCTTCTGCTTTAATTAGTCCATCTAATCACATGAAACAGCTGCTCCTGTTTGGGGTGAGGCATCTGGACCACACTTACTTGGAAACAGCATTGGAACTGGAGTGGGCTTGAAGAAGAAAAACATCTTAAGAAAATGTGTTGGAGGCAAAATACTAGGTAAGTTTGCATTTTTAAACCCTTATAATCAAGTTGTATTCAGCCCTGTGTCTTCTATTCTTTATATACACAAAGGCAAAATTGTAATCCATGTAGGAGCAAGAGATATAACATATTGCAAATTTTGGCTCTAGTGAGAGTAAAATATAATTTCCAAAACTATTGCCTTTTTATAATACAGTGCTTTGCTTTGGTAACAGGGCTACAAATGTGATTTTGAAGCAATTATCTCAGTAACAAAGAAAAGAATAGAACTATCTAGCTGGGATCTTATAACTATGTATAATAATGTTTCATGCTGTAGTGGCTTATCCATACCCTAGGATTGTGTTGCTCTTAGAAAGAAGTCTCAGACAATTCAATTTGACTTTACTTTGTCCTAAGCATATTTAGTATCAGATTGCTTTGTAATTAAGTCTGCCTTCCTAAATATAATTATCCATTTTTCAAATTCAATGTATTTTAACAGTACTAGTTTTTGGGGTGGACTGAATGCCCTGTTCTCACACCTAATTTTTTCATACTGTACTAATGTCTGTGCATACTTTGCCTCTCCAGGTTTATTTTAACAATAACTCTGGTTTTGTGGAATATTAATTTTGCAGAAGGTGAGGAATTTTCTCATAATTTGGCTCCAATTTTGCTTTCTGTAAAATAGTGCACTCTCTTATGTTATTTTTTCTTTTCACAAGGCCTTAGAAAAGAAGGTGATACTCATGACCCCGAAGGAAATGTGGATGTCATTATTCAAAAGCACAGTGCAAAAGAGCAAGCCACCACATTAAAAGTCTACAGTGTTATGAATCAGAGCTCCGAGTATAAAAAGCAGATCAACTCGAGACCAATTGTACCTTTCACTGGGCTAACAGAGAGTAAGTTACTTTCTTTATGCTTACATGCTCCCTAAATCATGATATCTGAATCTATTATAGCAACGGCTTTCTCCAATCTAGTGCCTGTAACACCAGTGAACCAACATAGTACTAACACGAACTAAGCAAAGAGGCCTGGGTTCAAATGCTTGTTCTGCCATGAAATTTATTAGCCAGTCCTATCCATAGTCATTGTTTACTAATTTTAATTCTAGGCATGAGGTCTTTAGAGCAAGCATTCAGTTTTACTTTTGCCCACCCCTGAGGAATGTGGTAAGGATAAAATATATGTTTTACAATAAAAATGCAATAAATATACATGAACAAATGGACATACAGTATGTCCATTGGAAAACCTGTTTCTCCGAAATAACTTCTTATCTGCCCTGGAGAATAGGCAAGGTAGAATTAGATTTTCTAAATAGTTTTTTATTCAATTTATGCATTGCCCTGCTTCCAGTAAGATGGGATTCTGCACTGTCTTTTGGTTAGTAGAATTTCTGCAACTGCAAGCCAGTGTAACTGCAAGCCAGTTTGGCGGGCTGGCCAAAATGTTATGAACCCTTTGAAAATAATATTACTAAGACATGCTATAAGCTATATATATATAAGTATAACTTATATATACTATTCTATTGAGTCAGTGGTGTATTTTTAAAATAAATACCCAGAAGCTGCTCTGCTCTGTAGGCAGTTAATCACCTATATGTTTGGAGACGCTAAGACTTTTGGAGGTTTAGGATTATAATCCACATGTTTCTTTCCTTGAAAAATCTAACGGGGATGACAAATTATTGTACTTTTCTGGCACCTTTCTGGCACTGTTTCTGTAATGAGCTGTGGCAAAAAGTAAGATCCAGTTGCTTTATTTCTGGGAAATGTTGATCTCCCTTTATCCAGGACTGACCTTAAATAAAATATTCATCAGCTCTACAGTTCCATTTGCAATACAGTTCCATTTCTGCCAAGCAAATTAGGAGATATGCATATTACAGCATAATGATTTTATTATCGTTAAATAGATATAGAATAGGTACATATATATGATTTTCTTTGAAGGCACAGTTTAGCTAAAAAGAAGATAAATGTTTGCACATTTGGCAAAAAATAATATTTCTTTTCTTTTTGGGGGTAAATATCAATAGTGCTATTTTCAAAAGCGAGTATGATTATTACCTTCTGCTGGAGTGAAATCTGCAGTTCGACATGAAGCTTCTGCAGTAGAACAAGTCATGGGGTGGTGCTTGGCCATGCAGTAATCTCTAGAAGTTTGCTTTTAATCCTTATCTAAACAATCTGGGCTTAGCTGAACAAACAGCCTTAACAGGCAGCTAATTTTATGGTCCCCTTAAGGCGAGTAGAACCAGGCCTTTAGCAGCTAGGAAGACTGGCAGAAACAAGTGAAAAAGAAGGTTCAAAGAAGTCTGTTTCTATGTCAACTATGGGCTATTCATTTTTCAGGTCGGACCCTTAACCGGCACTGTTGTAAAAATGGAGGAACTTGCATCCTCGGCAGTTTCTGTGCATGCCCCCAATACTTTGTTGGCAGATACTGTGAGCACGACGAACGGAAAAGGTAAAGAAAGTACATATATTTGGGGGTGATTGTGGCTTGTCAATGAAACCTGGAAATAAGGTTGCATCTTCTGATTTGTCATTGGCAGCAACTGTGGCCCTTTTGTGCATGGAGAATGGATATGGAAGAGTTGCCAACTGTGTCGATGTGCTTATGGTGTTGTTCAGTGTTTATCTGAACAAAGACAAAACTGTGGTAAGAACATACATAACTGAGGGAAAATCTACCTGTAGTTAATGCAAAAAGAAAAAGAAAAAGAAATCAAGAGTCTTATATCTGAAACATGAACACATTTATAAGGCACAAATTATTCTGCAGTGAAGCTAGGTTATTTGTCAGCCTTTAAGATGTCAGTAGTCAGTCAGTTTTGTACTTCTCATTGCAAAAGACTAAAGGAAAAGCTATACATGAACTCTTATGGGCTACTCTGAATTGTTGAATTTGTCTCATCGAGTTAAAATCCAAATGTGATTTCTGTGAGCTTGTTGAGGTAGCACTTTGTTCGATATATTCACTTTGTGTGAAACACTTTCAAAAATGTCAAACATTGGTCTATATAAATTATTTTTTCTTCTTCTGAGGGGGTTTAGTGTAGCCAGGCCTTCTATATCAGGTTTAAGCAAAAAAGGGCCCTCTCAGATGTTGTAGACACTGATTCATATTGGTGGCCTAGGGCTGAATTTTTAAAGGCACCCCTCCCAATGGCCCTAATAGGAGCCTCTGTGGCGCAGTGGTTAGAGTGCAGTACTGCGAGCTATTTCTGTAGCAAGCTGCCTACAATTAGGCAGTTCAAATCCCACCAGGCTCAAGGTTGTCTCAGCCTTCCATCCTTCCGAGGTGGGTAAAATGAGGACCCAAATTGTTGGGGGCATTATGCTGACTCTGTAAACTGCTTAGAGAGGGCTATAAAGCACTATAAAGTGATATATAAGTCTAAGTGCTATTGCTTGCTATTGCTAAGCCTCCACCTGCTTTACATAAATACAGGTAGTCCTTGTCTTATGACTACAAGTGAGCCCAAAATTTATGTTGTTAAGTGAGACATTTGTTAAGGGAGTTTTGTCCCATTTGATGACCTTTCTTGCCACAGTTAAGTGAATCAAAGCAGTTGTTAAGTCACTTACATGTTTCTTAAGTGAATCTGGTTTACTCATTGACTTTGCTTGTCAAAAGGTCACAAAAGGTGATCACATGACCACAGGACACTACCACCATCATAAATGTGCGTCAGTTGCCAACTATCTGAATTTTGATCATGTCACCATAGAGATGTTGTGACAGTTATAAGTGTGAAAAATGGTCATAAGTCACTTTTTTCAGTGATGTAACTTCAAATTGTCAAGGGCTACCTATACATGAGAGAAGCAATTATAATAATCCCTTCAGGTCTTAAGTACTCACTGTTTTTTAAAGGTAGTTATGCAGTATATCTCCCAAATTCAGATATCTTATTGCTTTTTTTTCACTATATTACTGGGCAATTAGGTTTGAAAGGGAACTATCACTACTCATGCCTACCTTCTATTTATATGTAAAAAGTGCAATATTGTTTTGTTTTGTTTTGTTTTACTATGCATTCCCAAACCTGGGTGGAGGTAGGGGGAAAGTATTTTTTTAATACCCTCAAGTCAGTTTTGGTAACTTCCTAGAAACATCCCTGCAGTTTTCTTGGGAGATTCCAGAAGTGGTTTGTCATTACCTGCTTCCTTTTGCCTGTCTGCAAAACCCCCTTAAGAATATTTTTTTCTATATAACTGAGGTGACAGAGCTATGTTTCTAGATCAGGGGTATCCAACCTTGGCAACTTTAAGACTTGTGGACTTCAACTCCCAGAAGTTCCTCCTCCAGTCATGTTAGCTCAGGAATTCTGGAAGTTGAAGTCCTCAAGTCTTAAACTTGCCAATTTTGAAGACCCTTGGTCCAAGGTCATCCAATTAGCTTCCTGCCTAAAGCAAGACTAGAACCAACTTTCTTTCCAGCTTGATAACTTAACCACACCACCAAACTGGCTGTCTCAAATCAGCTTATATGAAACAAAATCTGTTGGAATCTCTAGTCAACAATGTGTTATCATTGTTAAATAAAAGCAAAAAATACGATCATGATGTAACATTTTTGTAAGCCATTTATCTAGCACCACTTCTCTTAATCTAAATCTTGCTTCCAGTAATCCTGTTAGGAATGTGTATGATTGCTGCTGAGATCCAGTATAATATTTGATGGAGTCTTGTCAACAAGTTATAAGTGTTAATCTCATCTTGTTTTCTGTTTTCCTTACCTGGGCCAAGAAGTACAATTCTCTTCATTAGCAATGCTTCTTAACTAGTGATTTGTATTTACTTTTGATTGTGATGTGATTAATGCTGATAAGTTACTATTAATTGGTTTCAAAAGCTCCTATGGGTCCCATTTGCACTCTCCTATGAGAATTCAATAACCATTGACTTATATACTGTCTTATTTAGTATTTTACTTAAGTACTTCCAGAGGAGTTTAGAGGAAATTACTAAGTATTGTTGAAACAATTTGTATGCAGATTTCCTTAACTAGCCCTCCCCCTTTTTTTCTCAGCTTTAAATAAGGAAGAGGAATTCATCTATTTAACTTCAAATTGTCCAAGATTACAGCAAACAATGTGCTTTCTTATTCTTCTACTAGGCTGCTTTTTCACTTGGTTCAGCACAAAGTTTTTCTATCAACTTTGAAGCTCTCACTTATTTGGACTGGAAATTCTGTAGATGAATCTACAGAATGCAAGAAAGCTAGAAACAAAGACTGTTGTTGCATTTCTACTATTTATTTACCTGTTTAACAGGAATGCTTAGGCTATTTACTTCTTTTCATAAAATTCCAGTTACATTTCTATGGTGAAATCACCCTTAATTACCTCATTCCAATAGTATTTTTCTATATCATATCAAGGAGAAAATATGCAGTTGTTTTGCTGTTAAGGATTTGTATAAGACCTCATTCAATCCTGCCATTTCTGCTGCCCTTCAAATAGTTGAATTTCAGCTCCCATGTTAAAAATCAAGATATTTCAGGAGCACCACACTGAGAATGCTTCTGTACCTATTTAAGTGAGCTCAGTTCCTAGTGACCTGAGAGATATTGTGTGGCACTATGAAAATAATTTTTGATTGCTACCTTGATATCTTTTCCCCCAACTTCCCATTTTATCTTCCCTACATGCTGAAGATTTCTTAGTATTCTCCCATCCAATTTTTAATCCAAAAAACCAGTGGTGTTTCACATATTGGCTCCACAATAAACCAAAGGTTAAGTTATTGTTAATCAAAACTAACTAACAAAGTGATGTTGCACAAATACTACTTCTGTTTGAATCAGATTTAAGCATTAAAAAACTTTTATCTGTTGCAATAATGACTCTTCCAGTGGAAGATATCTTAGGTATTCTACGACATTAAAATGTTTTCAAATAGTGTGTCTGCTAGCTCTCTTTAAGAGTGTATATGCAAATTGTAAATGCAACAATTAATTAGAGGTTCCACTTTTTCAACTTCATATCAGTTACATTACATCGCTATTACATTGTTAGGAATGTGTACATTGGTCTGTTTCTGATTCAGGTAACATATGTTCATTGATACATCAGCTCTATTCTCTGCCTTAATCTGTAAAATTAAAGACAAACCATTTATTTTCAAAATATCTGCATGGAAATGTGCATTTAATGTAATTTACACATAATATAAATTACACATTTAGAATTGCTTTTTCTAAGCATGAATTTTAAATTAAATGTATTTTAATGCATCTTTGGAGTCAAGAGTTGGTATATTTGGCAAATATAAAGGCTTGTAAATCAAGATTAATATGTTGTGATCTGTTAGGTTTACATAAGAATTCATAACACGCAAATGTTTCAGTTCTCTCTAGCTGGGGTAAAAATCTCATATTCTGCAAGTTTGTTTCAACCCATTCTATTCCAAACCACCATATGGATGGTTATGTTCACATAACATGTTTGACTACATTTGTTTTTCTTGTCTACATACTAAAAGTAATCCAGAGGACCAACACAGATCCTTGTGGACCATGAAGCCTGAATAACTTATTGGAGCTTTAACGGCCTCTTGTAAGACTGATCTCTAAAGACCTGCTAAAATGAGGCCTTAACAAATATCTAATTGTGTAAAAAAAAAAGAAAAGAAAAATAATAGTCTCCTACCTATTTTTGTATTTAAAAAACACTCCTAATTGATTTGAGGGTACCAAAGGTCACATGTTGCCAATACAGGAGGAGAGCCTTTAATTTTGGGGTAGTGAAAATATGGAAATTGCATGTAACAATCCAGTTGACTGCATTGATTTCTTCGGTGTCAGAAATCTTTGGTGTAAATTAATTTGATCGATATTTGATATGTGGTTCCATTTAATATAATCTTAGCCTCTATTACATGATGAGAAATGTCAAAGTTAACAAATCAATATGTCATACATTCAGTTCCTTAAGCATGTCTTTTTAAAAAACAATGCCTCCAAGTTGAAAAATTAGAACAATGTTATGCTTGCTTTGTTTCCATGCTCCTAGCTGTAATGTTTTTTATATGCATCTGATTTTCCCTGGAACTGCAACACTGTACCTCACACACACACACCCCAAAAGAAAATGTTTTGCAACTGTATTCATCAAATTTGGAGTGACTTTAATGCATTTGAATAAACATGAATAGGTCAGTGGAATCCTCAATAAGCACTGTGTATTAAACTAGCCTACATGACTGGAGTGATCAAGTTCAGTTTTTTTAACATTTAATTTTATATAACATAAAAATTCAATTTCAATCAAACAGTGTGTTAGTCTGTGTACAATTGTTTTTAGACAATCATAATCAAAATGTTTACAATAGTATTCATCACAATATTAATACTATAAACAATAAGTAATAGTATGATATTTGTGTTCAATTGTTTTTTTAAAAATGGCATCAAAGTCCATCCCCCTGCCACCCACGCCAGTCCAAGAAGCCTAGATTTGATTTAAAAAGTAGAAGACTGAGTTGCAAGGAGGGGCGATAAACCGAGGAATTTTTTTAAAAAGGAACACTGATTTTTCAGAAAGATTTTCCCAAAACTTCCTATATAGATACAGTCATGCAGAATGTATCTGCCTGGAAATACGTCTTGAGTGATTTTTACTGCATGTGAGATAATGCTTAGATGAGAAATTACTTCAACAGCAAGACAATGATACATCAGATCAAGAGCTGTATAGTTAGTTGCCAGGGTGTTCAACAGATGTTTTGATACTGAAATGCATAGATGAAATTTATGTACTGAATCTTAAGAACAGTTTTTGTCTGTTCCTGAACATGTATCTTGGTCTGTTACACAAAAGGCATATGTACATTACAAATGTACAAAGGTTTGCTGACAAATGATTCTGTGGCAGAGCAATATTAATCACTGGGGATTAGTTGCCACCTAAAAACATGTCTTAAAATGTAATTGTTGCATATAACAAATGCAAGTCTACCAAGCGTGGTTTTGTTTCCTTGTTTCTTACTGAGAAAATGAGGAAGGACTGAGGTTAAAAAAAACAGTAAAATGTCCCTGTGATGGTGATTGATTTCTGCTTATTCTTTATCTACTTTCCAGCAGTGCATGAGGATAAAATGAATGGGGGGTTTTGTTTTGCAATAACAGAGCAATAGTTTCACCAGATCCAGAGAAACTTTCTCTGAATTTATTTTATTTTATTCATTAAATTTTTACACCACCCATCTCTCCTAAGTGATTCTAATTTCCTCTAAATATAAGCAGGAGGTACTGCTGTATTCATGTCTTTTAACAGGCATCTGGTTAGTCAGGACTAGGACCAGGAGGGCAGTCTTTTGCTGGCCCACCAGCTGGTCTTTCCATCAATGCTTCTCAATCTCAGCAATTTTTAAGTTGTGTAGAATTTATCTCCCAGAATTCCGCATTCTGGGACTTGAGAGGAAATTATGGGAAATGAAGTCCCCACAACTAAAGTTGCTGAACTTAAGAAATACTGTTCTAGAGGCTGGGTAAAACAAATGACAATGAAGAGAAACATAGCTAAATAAAGACTGCCTTTAAATTCCTTACTTTAAAATATTACAATATGATTCTGTATAAATTCAAATGATCAGATCTTTATTGATCTAATAAATTTGTCATTAGTTCAACCCAGTAATGTAAAGACTACTGTTAAATTGTAATTATTCCTTTTTAATATTACCTCTTATTCGCTAGGGTTCATTTGATTGTATCCTCTTTTCCTCTGCCATGAAATGACACAGCCTTTAGGCAGCCAACATTTAGTTTTGATGTTTCTGTTGTATACTGAGTGACCCTGTTAACATCATGTTGTGAAATTCAGTGCTTATGGCTATAAATGGGCCATTCCCAAAGTAGAAAAAGTAAAATGAGTTCTGCTGGCATAGAATGGAAATGAAAGCCCTTATTTAATAGTGACTTGAAATAAATCCTGACCCTTTTCTTTGTTTGTCTCAGTTCTCTTTTAAAAACTGATAGACAAAGATGAGATGCACAGAATGTTTTGCCCAAACCTTGCTACAGTTTGAAACACCCCCCTCAAAAAAAAAACCCTTCTATCTGTAATTGATCAGTCATGGAATTTATTATTTGAGATTTGTCTCAGGATAGGATATTTTTTTGCTCTGGGATAGCAGCCAGACCCATTGATAAAATCTTTCCTCATGAAATTTGCTAGATTAGACTACCTACTTTTGTAGAAACAAATCTTCACCCACCCGCCCCAACTCTCTATCCTGTGTCACTGTTTACAGAGAAGCAGACATGTTGACTCCAATGCCCCCAGCAGGGGCCTAATTATTCAGGCCTCTGTTGAGGAATTTATATTCCAGGGTTTTGAATGCATGGCTGGTGTCTACAGGAGAGGACAGAGATTACATTTTGAGACAATTAAATTAATTCTTTCCTGACCCTGAAGCTTTTTCTCAGGAGCGCAATGGTTGTGCAATGATTATTTTTTGGCATGATGACCGAACATCTATTTTTTGCATATAATCTGCACAATTTCTTCCAAGGTTGCTTTTTTGCTATTCTGACATTTCTCTTTATGGAATATAATAAATGCACAATTTATTTTGTAGCTGGGAAAATGCAATCCTAGTCCAGTAAGAATCTGAGTGGGAAATAATGCCCTATGCAATGAAGCACCCTTGTTTCATCTACAGAATTTAAAACAACCCTTTTAAAAGGAATTGTACCATCTTTCCATGTTCACTTAGGAGTGAGTAAAGTTGGAATATAGATTGTGCTATTAGTCTGTTATTAAATTGTGGCAGATTCAATAAGACGATCTGGTCTACAGGCATGTGCATAGATAATTTGCCCAGGTAAAATCTGAACAATAATAACATTTACCATGTACAGATCATAGCTTGTTAAATAAAAATTGAATCGCAGATTAGACACATACAACATACAAACCTAGAAAGGAAATTTCTTAAAACAAGCCATAGAATGTAAACAGCTGTCATTGCTTAAATAAATGTTAAGTTCTATGTTTAGCTCATGATGGAAAATTGGATCAAGTTAGAGGTCATTTCCTATTGTACTAAGCAAATTAAATACAAAGTAATATTTAAGTAATAATATAGTTATGTATCCAGGAAGTTGTTCATGTTCTATCAATCACATGCCACTCATGCTCAACCAAGAAAATGCCAGAATAACTCACCCTTTAGATTTCAATGTTCAACAACATCTGTATACAAAGATAACAGTTGCTCACTATAGGCTCCTTTGCAAATTATCTGGTTTATGTATTTAACATGGGTTTATTGAAAGCTTTTTATGGGTTGTATTTCTGTTTACATGTAAACTAATAGAATGACAAATATACAGGTATTTACTCAAGTAAATATGCAAATGTTTAAACTATCTCCATCTCCTTTCCCATAGGGATAAAATATTTGACCACTAGCAGGTGCAGCATGACATCTGTCATAGATGGTCATTATAAATCAGCTATTTGGTACAGCCTAGCTCAGTGTGTGTATACACACATACATACACAGTTTACACAGAGAGGGGGGGGAGAGAGAGAGCATATATATATATATATTCTATGGCAAGAATAAACCCGAATAACCAAAGATATATATATATATATATACATACATACACACACACACACACACACACACACACACACAAGTGCTAATCTTGCTCTTCTGCCTTTTTCATTAAGTTAGGAGAAGGACTCCATGTGAAAGAGACCCCACAGCAGAAATATCAGCGACTACTGCATGAGGTTCAAGAGTTGACTACTGAAGTGGAGAAGATCAAGGTAAAAATCGAAGATAGATAAAGGAGGTCTGCAGCCTCCTGAGGGGCCTTCTTGATTTGGAACTACTGTCAGGTTAAACTTGTCCAGGACTCGGTCTATTCTTTAGTTTCTGTGTATGTAAAATTAAGTGCTTCTTCAGATTATATTCTTGCATTAAAGTTGGAGGGAGGGAACTGCTGATTATTAGGCTTTTGAACACTTGTATTCCTGCTTCCTCAGAACAGCGTAAAGGAGTCCTCAGCGGAGGAGAAACTGACACCAGTCACTCTTGCAAAACAAGTGGCTGGCCTGAAGCAGCAACTGGTTTCCACCCATCTGGAGAAACTCTTGGGACCTGAGGCGGCCATCAACTTGACGGACCCTGATGGTGCTCTGGCCAAGTAGGTTGTGGTAGGGCCAGGACTTTCTTCAGGGAATAATAGCCTTTATCACCAGCTTTTTCCAATCAGACCTTCTGCACTTAAGGATCTGAGGAGATCGTGAGAGCCCCTTTCCAGGGAAGCTCAAGATCAAATATATCTTTTCTTTGTCTCAAGACTCTCTGAGGGGTATACAAGTAATCCTCAATTTACAACAGCTCATTGTAACCGTTTGAAGTTATTGCGGCCGTGAAAAAAGTGTCTTATGCTTATTTTCCACACTTACCACCGTTGAGGCATCCCTATGATCATGGGATCAAAATTCAGACACTTGGCAATTGACTCATATTTATAATGGTTGCAATGCCCAGGATCGTGTGATCTCCTTTGGCGACCTTCTGACAAGCAAAGTCAATTAAAAGCATTTCACAGTTAAAATATTGACGTGGGAAAATTTTAATTGGCATTCCTGTAAACATTTGTAGACATGACAGCAATGTATGCTCTGCTCATGTTTCTATTTTAAGCTGGGGGAGGGGAAGGCACTGAAACTTGCTGGCATTTCAACACACCCGAAGAACTAGAAACATTTGTTATAACTTGAGTGTTAGGTTAGGGTAAGGGTTGTTGTTTCCATTAAGTTGTGGTTAATATGTGGTTAGAGACCGCCTCCTGCCTTCTTCCCGCCGCCCGGTCCGGGCCCACAGGGAGGGCCTCCTCAAGGTCGAGTATTGT
>JANHFN010001083.1:160489-171612 GCA_032468175.1 Toxicocalamus goodenoughensis | reverse complement strand
CAAGTGAATGATATTTTGGACTGTTGATTTGACTCTGCTAAAAACTCTTGCTGGAAGTAAAAAACTATTTTAACTGTGCAGTGTATCTGTCTACTGCGTGTGTATCATACAAACGCTACTCTCATATACGCCTTCCTGGCTGCTGCACATTCTGCTAACGGGGATTATACCCTAACAGCCTTGACTCATGGGAAATAATGGGGTTGAATCTAATCTTCTGCCTCTCTATGAATGCCCCCCCTCGCCCCCAAGTCCATAGGCACTAAACGTGGCAGCCTTGAAGTTTCCAAGAAAAATGTGGCTTCCAAGGCTGACAGTGTGTGTGTGTGTGTGTGTGTGTGTGTGTGTATGAGAGGAGGGGGGCAGCGCAAGTGTCCTGGAAGCCTCTTGGGTCCAACTCACATTAGAAGAGCCCTCTGCAAAAACGGTCAAAATCAGGGGTGGACTTCAAAACTGTTAGCAAACAATTCTCTACCCGGTTGCTGGGTGGGTGTTGAGGTAACTCCCCGTTAGGAGAATGAGCGCATACAGGGAGACGTATTGAGAGGAGTGTTTGAATAACACGCACACCGCACACAGATCCACTGGAGAGTAAATGTTGGTTTTTACTTCCAGAAAGGTTTAAGCAGTCCAAAAGTCGTTCACAGGCAAATCAGTCCATTTTCAATCCAGGGATAATCCAATAACAAAGTCCAGTGTCAATAAAAGACTTACATCAAATCCAAGAATATCAGTCAATTAGAAGGAACGGCAAAACTCTCCAACAGAAGGAAACAGAGACTCACTCACACTCTCTTCTGAGACTAAGACTCAGACAACCCAGGTTTCCGGCTCCATCTTATGGCCATTTGAGAAACCACACCCAATTACACTTTTAGGATTCTCTTAAAGAGACAGTATTAAAATGTCTATCCTGGTTTATATATTTTCAACCCAAATAGCTGTTAGGTGACTTAACAGGGGCAATACACTAACTTTATAAAGAGGGATGTGAAGCAATATGGAATGATATATAAGTCTAAGTGCTATTACTAGTTCTAAAACCAAAGCAACAAAAGCAAACTAAAGATTGGAATGGGAACATTAAATGTTCACATCCCTAGAGTTTTCCACTGACTTAGCCTTTAGTGGATAGCTGATTTAGCCTCAGAAAAAGCTCTAAGTATCTTTCCTTCCCCATGAACATTATGTCAATTATTTTAAAAACTATTGCTTTTAGACATCTGCATTTTATTTATGCCTCAGTTTTTATAAATTTCAAACCAGCTGCCATTTGGAATGGGTTTCTTTCTGCTTTCTTTTTCTTTAATTAAACTGTTATGTTGATTTATTTTATTGCATTTTTATTACTGTTTCTAGCTCCTTGAGTCACAGACATGGGCATCCAGTACAAACTACAATGACAAAAAAATGACAACATTTAGACACAATCCACAGCCTTTCATACTTGCATCCTGATGGCTGATGCTAGTATGAAAGTCATAGGATTTGAACTGTGATGTCAATGACATCCATTTTTGTCATCCTCTCTCTCCCCTAAGAACCCTTATTCAGATGCTGTATGAGAATAAAAGGATAGACAATAAGGGCAGTAGGTCTGTAGGCAGTACATGCATAGAAAAGGAGACTCAAGGTGCTATTATTGATCGTAATATTTTGGATTAAGACATGTTGTATGATATGAAGTTCTCAAGAAGCCATAAAGTTACAGTGCTACAAATTTAATCGGCGCACTGGGATTTGCCTACTATAACTCAAACGAGCCTTGACTTGCTGAATATTAAATTTATGACAGTGCCATGAGAAAATGACATTCAAGAACACAGCATTAATGCAAGTAGGCAGCTTTTTAGTTCTGCTTTGGTGTGCCCTTGTTTATAGTCTAATGAGTGCTCAATTACACATGACACAGGAAATCTATGATTGGGTTTGTTGACATTTCTTTTGATAGACACCTGTTGTCCAGCACATTTGGAGGGAACCAGGATAGGGAAAACAGCAGATAAAATTTATTGGCAACTGAGATTATGATTGACATTTGTCCGTCATAAATGTACTGAATTTTTTCACTAGCAACTCAACTTTTTCTTTCTTTCTTTCTTTCTTTCTTTCTCTTTTATTTCTCTCTTTTATTTTTCTCTTCCTTCCTTCCCCCCCCCTCACACACACACACACATTTCTTCTGAAACTTGACATTAAAGGTAGCAAACAATCAACAAAATCCAGAATTAAATAAAAATGAAAAAGCACAAATTAATATCAGTGTAAATGTTAATTTGCAATCAATCAAAAGCTGTTAAAAGAGATATGGGTATCTTTTTTTAAAAAAACCAGAATGCTTCGCAGACCTTGGGATTAAGCCTTTTCTATCGGCCACACGATCAGGCCGCTGACAGCCAGAACATTTTAAGTAGGGCAGATTTTAGCAGTCAGATAGATTTGTAATGAAAGCAGCAGTCTTGCAGATGGTCAGGCTCTGAGCTATTACATAGCTACGTAAGAAGATAGAATTGAAGAAAATGTAATGCATTTTAAAAGGTGGCTTGGAATAAGTAAGTTTCTCAGAACTGTATATGAGGCTGGTCAGTTTCTCACTATGAGAACACTAGCTTAGTATGGGCAGAATTTGTACCTAATGTAAGAGAGTTCTTATTCGAGCATTTATTTTACAAAGTTATACCTGATCATTCCTGAATATGTTAAAAATGCATAATGAGTACCATAGAACATATTTGCAAAAGATTTGACCTAGTAGTAAGAGGTGTAGGGTGGATTTAAAAAGTCAGGATTGAAATTACAACACTGCAACCAAAGCTTCATCCCTTTCTACTCATATTTGATGTCAAAATAAACACAAAATAAGTAAGATTCCATCTTGCAACCATCAGCTTGAGCTTAATATGTAAAATGCTGTTTCTTCTACTATGGGCAGTTTATAAATTCAGTAAATAAATAATTCTTTACTATCATATTCCTATGTAGGTTTGGGATCTACAGTTCCTCTTCAACTTAGTATAAATGCTAACAGAAAGCTGTTTTCTGATATGAATCACATTAAGGTGGAGGTGGGATTACAGACAATGACTCATACCTAACCAACTCATGGCTTGTTTGCTGCAATGAATGCTACATGAGGTTGCCCTAGAACACGAATGTCAAACTCGGAAACTTTACATGGAATGCAGCTGTATGAGCAATGATAAGCATGCTTCAGTACTCCCTGCTTAATTTACATCAGAATGTCTATTGATTCCCATGGTCAAGACAAATTTAATTAACAATCCCACTATGCAGAGACAAAGTTTGAAATTTTTTGCAAGGCTGAACTGACACATCCAAAAATTCAATTTGTAGAGAACTGAATGTTGAAATGATCATGAATTTGTTCCCTGACTTCAGCACTATGTTGACTTTTGTAAATAAACTTAATGCTTTGATTTATTAACTAGAGAAGCTTTAGTCCAAGGTTATTCTAATAATCTCTGCTATCTCACCCATGTTAATGCATTAGTCATCTCAGATAAGTTATTGGAAAAGAATTACGTGAGTAAAAAAAGCAAATGTTGGCAGAGGTGTAAATTGGCACTTCCTTAGATTTCATCCCAGGCAGTTCTTAAGAATCAGATTGTTTCTTAATTCAATTAATGATAAACCAGTTTAGAGGGTTAAAGTGAATTGATGAAATACAGCCTCAGGTTTTATAGGTTTCAATTTTGCCAGTGGCATGGGCAATTTGACCTGAGACCAATAGCCTTCATTTGTCAGTGACCTGAGAAATAAAAAAAGAGAAAAAGTTATATGTTTTAGTGATGTTTGATGATAGAACAATAAATACTATAATATAAAACAATGCAGAATGATCCTAAAAATCGTGTGTTTTCATCATCCATTCTAAAATTGAGCAGTTGTATATATTTCTAAAATAAATAGATACTTGGTTTCCATAGATCTTTTAAGGTTAAGCTAACTTCGGTAACAAAATGGAGCAAATAGGTCTATTTCCAATGTGTTTTATTAAAATGCCAGATTAAAAATAAACATCTTGATTTTCCAAAACACTCTATGGATAATATAAATGTATTATATTTACTTTTCTCTATGATTGGGCATTTCTGCCTCTTCTTTATAAAGCTCTCAAGGTGGCTTATAAATAATATATTCACCATGCATATGCAGAAGACAAATTTAACCTTGTATATAAGCCTCCTTATGGATCTTGGTTAATCTCATGTCGGTCTGGCACAAACTTGAATGGGAGGCTATCAAGGAATACCAGCGCTGGAGGTTAGGACAGGAAAGAAAACCAAAAGAGAGAGAGAGAGAGAGATGTTAAAATTCATTCTGAATGTATTGATATATCCTTCCTTCCTTCCTTCCTTCCTTCCTTCCTTCTTTCCTTTGATACTTAAGAGGAGGAGCAACTTACGAGAAGGAGCATTGTTCAACGTGTCCTTTTGATTTCCTGACTTTGCAATGGACACCCTCTTCTCCCTGTGGAATCAGATAATGTAGGAGGGATAGCATTATTCAAGAAGGCTGTGTTTCCTGGTTATCTCAGGCAGGGGGCTGTAATGTTCAGGAAATGAGTTTGGTCTCCTGGTTATTCTAAAATAGCCTTCCTGTGATGAAGGATTTATGTCGTCCTACCCCACCCTGACTTCAAATAAAAAGTACAGAGGTACGATATGCATTTCACTGCTGTTCTCACACCTCTTGGACTGAAGCAAGGTCCATTTTTATAATAGTTGTCATCGGTTGGGGTGACACAGAATCCATCTAAAAAGTAAGTAAGACATTTTTGATTGTCCTATGAATCACATGTGGCTTTAATACATGGCAACCAAAGGTAAGATGCTGCTGGCCACATTAGAGTAAAATCATTGGTTCAAATCTTGTAAATAGATTTAAGAACATAAGGAAAAGTCAGGAAGAAATTCTCAGCTTAACACCATTCTGAAATACTTAGCACTGTTGATGCAGAGGAGATATTTTAAGACTATGTCCTTTACCACATCCAATGGACAATATACCTCCAAATGCTTCTGGGTAATATAAATCGAGCCACATTCTTAAGTGAAATACAGTATTAACATACATGGAGTTTTTCACTTTATTTCTTAACACAGTTTCTGATTTGGATATAGATGGGACCTTGAATCAAAGATTTCTGAACACTCGAAGTTACAGTATTGTTTAATTGTAATTGTCTATCAACAATTACAGGTCACTCCAATCATATTTTCTTTAAACAAAGAATAAGCAGCTATTTGTGTACATCATATGTATTACTCATTCATTTGCAGCTGGTGGTGTGATTAGCCTGGAGGTTGGACATAGAAAATGGCCATAAACATGCAAACCAATAATTTATGGCTTGTTACAGAGATGCACCTACTGTGAACCTAGAATCACTCATTATTTCAGAATGTTGGTCATTATATTATGAAGACAGATATAGATGGATGAATCAGAACAAAGTTTCATGCATTTCATTAGAACTTGGTTTTATCTTAGTGAATAAACGAACTGTGAAGCACAAATGAACTATGTTTTTTTTTTATTTAGGCTCAGTTAGGCTTGCTCCCAAACAGATTTCAGATAACAAGTTTCTTAAATAATCCAGTCTTCTTGTAGTTAGTATTAACTTCTTTTAAATTGAAGTGTGTGATTGTTTATTGTAAGTCTTTTCTTTTTGTCTTGAAATCAGTAAAAATTTATAGTCTTCTATATGAACAGAGGCTTCTGGTAATAAACTTTGTGAAAAAATGGCATGCCAAACTTGTTATTACAGCTAATTAATATTTCAAAGTTCATGTGTTTGTGAAAATTGCTTGTATTAGTTTACAGCCTAAGTACTATATTACTTATTATTGCAGTTTATGATCATACTATAACTACACAGAGCACATGCATTGTCTTCTAACTGCAGAAATCCTTCTTGTGATGATTAATTTTACATATTATTATGTGTTTAATTTAAAATAAATATGCTACTAAAATAGCTTAAACTCTTCAAAGTTTAATATATGAAAGCATAAATACAACAAAAATATGCATCAATTTGGTATTTAGAAAAATTAAAGGAAGCATATCTCTTAGCCTAATGTATCTGACAAAATTGTTATAACATTAAAATGTGAGATGGGAAAGTTATACACATAATCTTAAACTTACAGAGAAAAAAATAAGTAATTTGCAGCCACAAACATCTCAGCTAGAACATAAGTGTATTTCTGATTTCCATATCCTCGCTGAAATAAGATTTTCTTTGAATTCCTAAAAAGTTACATTTCACAGAGAACTGTAACCGAAATGACTTTACATAATTAATTAGCACTTCTATTTTTCCATTGAAGTGCCTTCCAATAATTGGGGAGCTCACTTAAGAAAATCAACCATGTATCAGATAAATGTCAGTTAACAGCCAACATCACAGTACATATCTCACATTGATATTGGGGGCAGAATAAAGTTATCCTTATTAGTTGATTAATTAATTCATGGTTTTGGAAATCTTTATCTATCTAGACATCAAATGAACAATGCTAGTTAAATCGAAATGTTTTAGAGACTTTTATATTAGAACTCTCTTTTCTTCTTTAAACTTTAGTGAAAGTCAAATGCTTGGTGATATATTTGTCCTTCAGCCTTCCATGCTTATTATATCTAAATACTTAAACACATACACAAATATACACCAGTCATCTCAATGCTTCTTGTATTACTTAATGTTGATATTGGCTCAAAATGAGACACTGTTGTAGCATCACAGAAAATGTTGTCATGCTTATAAAAAAATTACTATGCCAATGGAATCATGAAGCTATACATAGGAAGATTACATTTAAAGATTACATTTACATTTAAAGAATATATTTCACAAAAATGACAGTACAAACTTCTTTCTAAGAGAATACCTTTAAAGTGTTGATAAGCAAATAGTCCTTGTGTAGATTGGAACAGAACCATGATTTTGTAAATGGTCATGTGCTTCATCTTGTCATTATAAAGATTGCTGCTCATCAATCAAATAGACAATGCAATGAAAAAATGTGCAAGTGTTACTATTTTGAATTGGTGAAGCTGTATAAATTTTTTCTAATGGTAAAAACATAGTTGGAAAAGAACAATAGTCAATGTAAGTATCTTCAGTAAAATTAATATGTAATTCTAAAAAGGAAAGAAGATCCATTACCAGATTGGATAGAGGTGATTTGAAAACATTCTCCCTTCCCTGCTTATGCAGAAAATCCAACTCCAATGGGGACTGTATCTTTGTGATTGAACTAAAGATGTTTCCAAGTTTCTCTTTCTTTAGCCATTTGGCAAGTGTCTTTAAGACATTAATAAACTCAGAGGAAAGCAGCAAGTTTAAGAATGAAGATTGTATTTGGTAAATAGATTCATCCATCTCAGTAAATTCTGATATGTTTTGCTTGGCTTGACATTAGGAAATTGGCAAATCCAGTCATTGTGCTTTATGGAGAATACTTTAAGGTTTAGCGCACAGTGTCAACCAGCCAATGTGAGTTCAGAATAGGCAGATCAATTCAATTGTGATAGCATACACAGATAGTCTTCGCTTATTGATTGTCTCATTTAGTGACCATTTGAAATTTCAATGATGTAAAAAAACAACTCTGCAACCAATCCTCACATTACTGACACTGTGTCCTACAGTCACATAATTGTCCTCTGTGTACTTCCCAACCAACTTGTGACAAAAGAGTTAATGGAGAATGTAGAAGTAAATCACAACTTGTGGTCATTTACAAATTAAAAACTTGCTTAATGACCAAATGGGAATTGAGATGATAAACTTGTCACAGTCACATGATTTTCCCCTTAGCAACTACACTTGCTAAGCATGCTTAGCATGGACTTGCCAGCCCCAACTGTGATCGCTAAGGAAGGACTGCCTGAATTGGGATGCAGGAGCAATGCAAACATGTGGGAGGATAAAGCTGGATGTGCCCACTCAGGCCCATATACAAATATGTTGCCTTTACATGTAATGCAGGGCACTGACCCATTACTAGTAAAGGTCTAAAATGGGGTGTCTAAGCATGGCTGACTGGGGAATTCTGGGAGTTGAAGTTCACAGGTCTTAAAATTTCCAAGGTCGGACACTCCTGGTTTAAGATTTATCCATTTGGTCAGATAACTGGGAGGAAAGGAAAAACTTACTTCTTTGTTTCAGCCTTGGATTGTCTTTACAGCACAGGCAAAATTCAAACCAAGGCTCCTCGTGTCTTAATTCAGCCTTTCTGATAGCATTCCATGACAGTTTTGATGTGTAAACAGATTACCCATTTGCCACTGAAAAAGCAACTAGCACCCCCATAAAATGACTGCCTAGCCAAAGTATAAGGGAGAAGTTAAAAAAAAAATCTAATCCAGCTTTTAACTTCCAGATAAACTAGAGGTGGTTTTCAGCAGGTTCTGACCAGTTCTGGAGAACCGGTAGTGGAAATTTTGAATAGTTCAGAGAACCAGCAAATGCCATCTCTGACTGGCCCCGCCCAGTGGTGCATTTCAAAAACGTTTACCACTGGTTTGGTGGGTGGGGCTTGGTGGCCGCGCTTTGCATGTGCACACACACTTTGTATAGATGCCCACCAAACATGCACTTTGCACAGACGCAGAGGCTTTCCGACTTACCTCATGCAATCCTGCACTCTTCCTAACACTTCAGCAGCTGCCGCATGGCAATCTGCTGTGCCGCAAAAGCAGCTGCACTTCAAAAGCAGGGAACCAAAGAAGCCCACCCCAGTCATGCCTAGCTGTCCAGAAGAACTACCGTACCCATCCCCATATGTACCCCCTCTTGGCTTAAGAAGGATGTCAGATGAGGGAGAATCCTCTGGGGCATCAGGATTAACAGCCTGAATAGACCGGATATCCCCCCCCCTCATGAGAAGCCCTGGGGATCCACCAGACATGATGAATCGATCGGCCCAAGCTGACCTTTCACCCCCAGGGACCTCTGCCCAGGTAGACCCTGAACAAGAGGCTGAACCAGTGGCAGCAAGGACAAGAGCCAAAACAGAACAAACATGCCTGACTGCACTGCTTAGGCAGGTTGACCAGCTTGTAACAGATCATGAGGACCCTACAGCATCGGTCACCTTGTTGCAACATGTACTGTTCACCATGTCAGATCTGCTTAACTGGAAACTACACTATGGCCCCTTTAGTGAAAAACCTACAGAAGTAGCAGATTTAGTAAAAACTATAGTGGACACACAAAATTCTACTTGGATGGATCTCCAACAACTTATGGAGACTCTGTTTTATCCGGAAGAAAGAGAAAAGATTAGGAACACAGTAGCTGAGATATTAAAACCTGATGTCAGGGCAGATGGAAATCTAGCGGCACATGTTGAGGCTCACTTCCCATCCCAAGATCCTAAATGGAATCCTTACCAGGATATGGACCATATACGAGATTACCAATCAGTGGTTGTGCGAGCCATCCGAGTGGCAGGAAAGCCTTCAGTGAATAAACCTTCCCTGGTATTGCAGGAGCCCACAGAAAGCCCCGAAGCACTTTATGCCCACCTTATTGACGCTTACCGCATGTACACCCCCATAGATCCTACTGATCAGGCAAATGCCTGAATGCTAGCAATGGCATTCATCTCACAAAGTGCTATAGACATATGCTGTAGATTACAAAGGCTTGAGGGAGCACTAGGTAAGCATATGAGCGAGCTAATGGAGGTGGCATGGAAGGTTTTTGTAAACAGAGAAAAAGAGGAAGAGCGGAAGAAAGATCAAAAGTGCAGAGAAAAACTGAATTAATGGCGGCAGCTATGATGTGGATCCAAAAGATAGAGGAGGCAGCTGAGCAAGGGACAACAGATCTGGGTTAGGACGTAATCAGTGTGCTATTTGTAAAAAGGAGGGACACTGGAAGGGTGAGTGTCCAGAAAGGAACAAAGAAGAGAGGCTAGATGGAAGAAGAGGGAATTTCTGAAGAGGCCTCCGAGGACCCGAGAGGAAGCTGAGGAGGGTGAGGTTACAGGGAAGGATTTGAAAGAACCCCCGTGAACTGAAACCGACCGGGTTCAGATCGCCTTCCAGAACCTATGATCCAGCTAAATGTAGAAGGCAAACCTATTACCTTCCTAGTAGACACTGGAGCCACATGGTCAGTCCTAACCCAGCCCCAAACGCAGGCCTCCCCCCACACCATTAATATTTGGGGGCAACAGGAAGTATTTTACAGCGCCCCTTTTTGGAGCCTCGTGTGCACAACTAAAGGACAAACCATAACACATCAATTTGTGTATATGCCAGACTGTCCTATCCCACTCCTGGGGAGGGATTTGTTGTGCAAACTTCGAGCTCAGATCTCCTTTGAAGGGGATGGAACAATGACACTGGGATATGGGAAGATAAACGTAACAATACCTAGAGAAGAAGAGTGGAGGCTCATGGTGGCCAGGGACAAGGGACAGGGAGATGTGGATGATCTGTTGATTATTGGTCACACAAAAGATATTTGCTGGAAAAACACACATGAGTTGTTACTCCTATTGCAAGACCTGGGATATAAGGCCTCTAAAAAAAAAACACAGTTGGTTTTAGAGAAGATCCGATATTTGGGCTATGACATAGAACAGGGGAAACGTACCTTAGGTCACGAACGTAAAGAGGCTATATGTCAGCTCCTGACACCTAACAACAGGAGAGACTTGAGAGGGTTTTTGGGAGCCGCAGGTTTTTGTCATATCTGGATCCCTAATTTCAGCCTAATTGCCAAGCCCCTTTATGAAGCTACCAAAGGACAGGATAAAGAGCCGCTACAATGGGGAACACAGGAAGCAACTAGTTTCCGATTGCTCAAGTAAGCACTGTTGAAAGCCCCAGTTTAGGCCTCCCGGATTTGGATAAACCATTTCAATTATTTGTAGATACTAAACAGAATGTAGCAGTGGGTGTCCTCACCCAGAAAATGGGAACACGGCATCGCCCTGTAGCTTATCTCTCTAAACAGCTGGATAATGTTGCAAAAGGATGGCCTGCGTGCCTTAAGGCTGAGGGTGGGACTGCTATCTTAACTCAGGAAGCAAATAAACTGACTTTTGGACAAGAGCTTGACATTTATAGTCCCCATG
>JANHFN010001083.1:126666-137392 GCA_032468175.1 Toxicocalamus goodenoughensis | reverse complement strand
GCCCAGACCACAACAACAAGGGATAGCGGACCCTGCTATTATGCGGGACAAACGCTGAAGAAAAAAAAAAATTCTAGTTGGTATTAAAAGATGCTCTATCTAGTGGGTTTTATGCAGTTCAGACTGATTCTAATAAAGTTTTATATTAACTATACTACAATCAGAATTGGGAGGTGTCTTTAAATATTGTTTAATGCAACCCTTTTCCAACCGCATGAAAGCTACTAGAAAAAGCATCTCTTAACATCAACTATGCCTGGATTCACATATTGTGCTAAATCAAAAAAGCAGATTATAAATGTGGTTGTTTGGAACTATGTTATGAATTAATTCAATGTGTGAACCAAGCCTCAGTATGAAATCTCTAGGAAAATTCAAGGAGGAGTAATACTCAGATAACTGATTAGCTGCTGCTTGACATCTTTTTAAAAGCACTCCTAAAAACACTTTAATAATCAGATTGACTGATTCATAGAAATCAAGCAAAGTCATTAATCAATTATGCTAATCAAATATATTTTTTCAAAATAATATTGTCTCTGTATTAAATACACAAGGTTTAGATAATGTCAAGCTAATCTCTAATATGTGTGCTTAATAAATTTCAATTTCCTAAAGGAAAAGTGTTACATAGAATGTTCCTTAGTTATTATAAAAGCTTCTAAAAAGTTGATTGCTTTCTAACTTCCATATAAAAATTGGAACTTTTTACTTTGACATCAATATTAACAGCAAGGCTATTTATTATCTATGATTTATACAGAATTTTTAAAATATTTTGTATTCCAGCATTCTTCCATAAAAGGCCTAAGAAAAATTATATTGTACCTATTTTGCAAGGGAGAAATATGGCTGTTGAGATAATAACTTTCTCGAGATAAAAATGAATTTACAGATGAATAGGATTCGAAAATACATTCCCTGTAAACAATCTTTTTACACCAGCTTTCCACCTAGCTTATGCCTTCTATTATTTCTTGGACTGTAATTTTCAACATCTTCATCAAACCCAATGACCACCAATATATCTCTGAACAATAGTATTTGTAATGTAGCACTTCTGGAAGTGGTCAGATTGTGAAGTGTGTTCACCTTATATTGATAAACACATAATATTTCCTAGCATTTCGAACCATCCATGGCGTCTTCCATTTATTATTTTGTTATCTTTATAATAGTAATGAATACTCTTTTCCTCCATTAGCTGCATGCCTTAATTATGTAATGAATTTATGAGCAACTTTGCTGCAATCCATGAGCACAGGATGCTTGATGGCCATTGCAACATGACATGCACAGTGTTAATAACTGGTGAGAATGGCTCCTATTTCTGGATCTGAACTTTGATAAGTATAATCCTATGCAAACCATCACTGATGGCCAGCCAGGACATCACATAATCCTGAATTTATGTAACAATTGCTTGTGATGCTATTATATAGTATACCATCAGTAAAAGAAAAAAAAGATAAGCATCTATTCTGTAGATTAATTACAAGTTACTGCAGGTTTTGGGGATTTCTAATAAATTTGAAACCATCTGAAATCTTTACTCCCCCTCCCCCTTTTTTTCAAAAAGAAACAGAACTCTGATATTTTATAAGTTTAAATTTCTTTTCATGAATTAATATCCTCAAAGCATTTTGGTAAATTTGATTCACAGTACAGCATGTCCAAAATTTCATAAAGTTTCTGAATTGTTCAGTTGATCCATACTGGACCACATGTCAAAATATGCATGTGGGTAGAATTTCTTCTACTATTTTTACTAGAGAATTAAACTTCGGTACAATCTCACATAAATTCTAATCTTTTGTATAGAACACTCATAAAGAGTAACTCATTCTCTGTATTAGAAGACAAATCTACAGACCATAGCTTCCACAAACCTGGTTTGTCTTTGTATTATAATGTATTTATTTCCAGTTTATGCATTAGAAAATTTTTTATCCCACCTTTATTACTTTAGAAGTAATTCAAGGCAGCAAACGTAAGTGATACTCCTTATTCCTCCCTTTTCTCCCACAACGACAACTCTGTGATGTGAGTTGGGCTGAATTGGGCCCAGAGTCACCCAGCTGGCTTTCATGTCTAAGGTGGCAGGACTAGAACTCACAATCTTTTGGTTTCCAGTCTGTCTTAACCACTAGACCAAAGTGGCTAACAAAATTTAAAAGGTCACTTAACTCTACAATGAACACAGCAGAAGAGAAACTAGTGGACTTTTATCATATGTAGCAGCTTGCTATTTGTAGGACAGTAGTTTTTAAGAAAGTCTATTTTTTCAAAGAAATTTGACATAGTGTTTTATGATTTTCTCCCTGTTTATTTCTAGCAGGCAAATTGAGCAAACACTGCTGCAAAAATGGAGGAACTTGTTTCCTGGGAACTTTTTGTATATGCCCAAAATATTTCAGTGGGAGATACTGTGAATATGATACAAGGATTAGGTATGTAAAAGTTCTCTGGGATCCATCGAGCATTGTGCTAGTGGACTTTTCCACATCCAACAATCACAAATAATCCTGTCTCTCTCTTCTTCCTTTCTTCCTTTTTCAAATCTGCTCCAGAAAAAGTGAGTTGGGTGGAGGGAGAGCTGGAGAGGCACAGCATGTAAATAACATGTATCATTTGTCCTGGGGAATTTATTTATTGTATTTTATCCACTTTTTCTCTGTGTAAATTCAAGGAGAATAAATTCATGGAGAAAGACTTCCTTTAGATGAGTGTTTCCTAGGCTTGACAGCTTTTAAGATAAGTAGACTTCAACTCCTAGAATTCTGGGAGTTGAAATCCATCCATCTTAAAGCTGCCAAAGTTGAGAGACACTGATTTAGATAATACCTACAGTAATAACTCTTAAGGTAGATGATGCTGAGAAAAATTTACTTAGCTCAATTCATCCGGTGAGCTCTATAGTTAAATGGAGATGTGCAATTATCTGTTCTGTTTAACTCTTGACTATTTGTATGTAAAACAAACATTATCTGACCTGATACCTCCATTATCCTTCAATTAAAATTCTCTTTATTTTCGGATAATCCACCAATTCAATTCTAATATACCGCTCAAAATTGAGCAATAAAGACTTTAATTATGAAGAGCAGCTCCCAAGGAAAGCGAATGTAGCATCTAACTTAGACATATTTTGGAGTTAAAAACCCAAGCGAACTTTTTGAGTTTCCCTCTCACACTTTTTGATTTATTTTACTTTATTCAATTTGGATGCTGCCTGACTTCTAGCAACTGTTTATGTTTCTTTGTATATGTTGTTGAATTCCTGTCAGTCCTATGGGTATTTCCTTTTTGCTTCAGAAAAGAAAAGGCTCCCTTTTGTGATTTTATGGGGTTTTCTGAGAGCCTCTGGAACTCATTGCAAGCTCCTATTTACTAAAACATTGTGATTTCTTAGGAGTTGTGGTTCCCTCGGACACGGTGAGTGGTCTCAAGAAGAATGCCAATTATGTCGCTGTATTTATGGGACTTTAGAATGCCTGCCTAATGTTCACAAGCAAGGATGTGGTAAGAAGCAATTGAATTATTACTCTGAAAGCTGAGCTGACTGAACTGCCAATTTCCTAATAGTTCCTTGTTCCTTTACTCAGTGCTTAAATTAAATTTCTTATGTCAATGAAAAAGTACTTATGTGGAGTAAAGGGAGGGAAATAATTAAGAGGGAAGCTGAAATATCTGCATGCCACTGATAGATCAAAAATTCTAATTTATCCTCCAGTTTTGTCTGTTAATTTCACGGAAAGAAAATATTAATTACTGACATTCTTCTCATTTAGAGTCTGCTGTTTCCAGATGACCTGGACATTCAAAGAGAGCCTTCAGCTGTAAGTATTAGTTTTTATTGTCCTAAGACAGCATCGGCATAGAACAAGACTGCAGAGATAAAAACCTCTATTTGAAGACTTCATTTAAATAACATTAAGTGTCATTTAAGTATTTAAGCAGTTCAGCAGTTTTGAATATTTAGCAGTTGAGAAATAGGACATATCATTGCTATATTTATTACGTCCTGCCTTTCTTCCAGGATTTGATTTACCATAAGGCATCTAGCCTATGGACTTTTCTTCTAAACATCTCTTGATAACTGTTTTTTTCCTGACTTTACCTCATTGTCTTGACTTCATCTCATCCCCAGCTATCCTCTTTTCACAGCACAATTTTTGCTAGGAATGCAATCTGGCATGGATGATATGGTTGATCATGCATTTAGATTAAAAAGTACCCAGATCTGATGGTCACTTTTAGATGCAATAGGCCCACACCCCACTCTACCATCCTGTCTCATGACCATGTTGGCTTCTTTGGGGCATGTACACACATCATGTCTGAGTGGCACTTTCCATAGCAATTATTGGATCTTCCATATTCTCTTTATTTTCATGGATTCAGTGCTCTATTGAAAAGAATGTTAAGACTTTTGCTTTAAAATGTGTCTCATGCTATTCTGAAAGTGTGCCAGACAGCTTGAATGTTCTGTTCTACATTGCTAGCCCAGTAGCCATTGCTTGCATTGTGTACCAGAGGTTTCAGTGGGCCACACTTTTCTATTTACACAACTTTCACTACATTCTATAATGGTATGTGAGAAAAACTTTGAGAGATGGGGTGAAGAAATGTTACCAAGGGGAATGGTTAAATAAGAGAAGTCATAGCTCACCTCTGCAGAATGGACACAGAAAGAGACTGAGAACCAATCTTCCTAGCTTCCCAGGCTGTTAAGGAGAGGGCAGGAAATTTATATTTTCAGATTTGCAAGATTCTGTTATTGCAGCCTTACAACAAGGTGGAGTTAGCTCATCTGATGATGTTTCCTGACTGGTTTATCTGGGAAGAGTGACATCATCCTTGTTCTCCAACATTTATGTAGAGAACTATGACCTCTCTTGTCTAAGCATTCCCTGGGCAGCATTTCCTCACCCTGTCTCTCAAGGTTTTTCTCACATATCATTATACATTCTGAGGATTTAACAACTCCTGCCTTTATGGCTCAGTGCTCCTAAGATTACTGTCATGTAGCTGCAGCTCCTATGGTTGTTTATTCAATGAATTATAGCTATTTATGTCACCTTTAGTAATATGCAATAGAGAGGAGCATCATTTTGCCTACTCCATTCTGGTTTTGAGATGCTGATTTGGGTATCCCCTTCTCTTCAAACCTCCTGTCATTGGTGGGACTGAGTACCTTAAGTTCACATTATGCGATCATTTTGTGTTTTTGTTCAAAAAAGTTTAATTCTCTAGATTTTAAATGGAAGTTCTTCAAGTTCCATAGGCTAGACTAATTTTTAATGCATTTTTCTGAAATGCTTCTAAAAAGGGCAGAGAAAAAAAGGAAAAACAAGGAACAAAAAGATAAAAATTTATGGACATCCTGATTCCAAAATATAATAAAATAGTTTTGCAGAATTTGATTATTTGTGACTTTGAGTAGATTCATATAGTTTATCTGGCAACAGTACAGAACTGACCTTTTTCAGGTTTTTTTTAACATTCTACAATTATGGGATCTCCTAGTGGTCTCCATTCCGAGAACTTTATTTGCTTTGCTTTTTCAAAATCAGTCAAGATTTGCTAGCTTCTGCATCTGAGCTGGGTTCCTAATTAGAAAAAAATGTGGAAACAGATTGAGAAATGTGCCCAATTCAAATAGGGGATGTCCATTCTTCAAGGTCATGTATATTTGTTAAATGTCTTATCTGAAGCATTTCTCTTTTCCATTTGAGTTTGCTATCATTGGCAGCTTTCATTAAAGGCATTGCCTTGTGATCCACTGCCAAGGGAGTCTAAATTAATGGTAACATGAAACTAGGCCTTTAGCATGAACCCTGTGGGATTTCTTCAGATCAAGGCCAAGTTGATTCCATTCCAAATGAGTTTCAGGTAGGCAGCTAAAAAAGCAGAATTGCCACACATTTGATAAATTTTAAGATTATTCTAATTTTAATTCTATTGTGATAGTATATATTTTTATATAAAAGAGAAAATAGCTTTATTGGTTTAGAAGGTGGGTCACAAAATTTGCTAGCATTACTGAAATAAAATCTCTGAGAAATGACTTCATTCCTAATCCCATGGATAAAATTAAATAAGGATAGTGGTAAAACAATAAATATTGAAATTAAGGGAAATAATATATTAGGAAAAATCTTGCAGGTATATGAATATCAAACAACATGGACTTTTAAAGGTATCAGCAACAATGTAGGCAGCATACTCTGGTCTAGTGATTAAGGTACTAGACCAGAAACTAGGAATTTTAGTCCTTTAGGCACAAAAACTAGTTGGATGATTTTGAGCCAATCAATCTCCTTCAGCCTAATCTACATCATAGGGTTGTTGTTATAAGGAAAATAAGAAGTGGAAGAACTGTGCAAACTGCTTTGAACTACAGGAAATAAAGGTGATGTAAATTTAAACTATGCAATGAATACAATGGAACAAGCTTCTGAAGAAAAAGCCCAAATTTGGGAAATTTGTATTTAATGCTTCTTATATTATCAACCCCCATCCTAACCCACTCTTCAGCATTATGTTGTACTTCCCAGTTAAATCTACAACTATCACTCTGATTGTTTAATTTGTCTGCATGAAAAAAGTGGCACTTCACATAAAAGACATCCTAGGAAATTTGCATATGAATGTCTTGAAATGCTATTAATCATTTTATAAAGTTTTCTGTTGGAAAAATGCTTTGCAAATCTTCAAGGAGTTTTTAGTTCTTTTGAGTTCTTACTTCACAACTCAGTTCAAAATAAGAGTAGTCAGAGTTTCGGAGATCTCTTCAAAAACAACCCATGTATTTTATTTTTCACCAAGATAACATATGCTTTTTATAAATTTGTTGTTCTTCAGATCCTGTAAAGGAGAAATTACTTCAATTCAATCTTGAAACCAGATCTGAATGTGAACACATTTCTACAGGACATGAGACATATCTTTTGAAATCTTCATTATTTCCTCCCATGACTGACAGGATAAATTGGAAGAAAGCTGGTTCTTTGTTCAACTGTTTTATTTGACAGTTTGCACCACTCAGGATAAGCATACCTTATCCCTGAGTTTGTGCCCTGAACAATTACTTCAAAAGATATCATTTGTATATTGTAATGACAAAGCACAATTTCTGAAACATGTTCAGTGATCAAAGATTAGATCCTGTTCATTTCACATCAGAATTTGTAGAGAAACAGTCTAGAATACATGAATGCATGATGATAGAGAAGAGTCAATAGATACTATATATGTGCTTTCATTACCTGCCTAAGCTTGTTAGTCCCTTCCAGACTCTGTCAAATGCCCAGCAGTTTAAGCAATTAATCCATGCCCTGTTTCTTTTCAAATTCTGTTGCACTATGAAAGAATTTTCTCCATTAAGATTTGGAGAGACTGTAGACAGAATATATTGGCCAAAATGAATCCAGGATATATATGGAATTTGGGATTATCCATCTAGGGCATTCTAGGCAATGTTATATTGACATGATCATTAAGCTATCAACTCTTGCATGAACTTTGTAGTCTACATTTTTGATGTTTAAATTACTGAGTGATGGTTCTTCCAGTGGAAGATGTTACATCTACTACCAAAGTGGCATCTGTAAATATGGATTGAGGTGCATATATAATATTGTTTGTTAATAATGTTTGTGTGTGTGTATATATGTATATATGTGTTTTAAAATCGCTCACTGAAATTGTAGAAAATATGTGATAGTTAAGATAGTTATGCATTAATTGAGATTTATTATTACTACCTTTTATGTTTCAACTTTCCTAATTAAACTGTATTTGTAGATAAACCCAAAATGCATGTTTGTAATAAATTTGCTCTGTGAAATGTGTCAGGCTTACTTTCAATATCTCTTACCCTATAAATGGTCTCTTTAAACCGTAAGCTAAAATTTAGGTTTTATTTGATCTCCAATCAATGACACAGATACAGACTGTGGCAGCTATAGCATATGAGAGCAATTAACTTATTCATTCAGATGAACTGTGTGTATTTAAAACTAAAGGGCACTTTAGCTAATGTAACTGATTATATTATTCTGCATATACATACCTTAATACAAGTATATATAATTTCTCTTACTTAATACCGTATATAATTTATTATCATAATACTTTATTTTAAAGCTGATCTATGCAAAAGCAATACTAACACCTTTCCCAGAAATGGTGTTTCAACTTTTTCCAGAAATGGTGTTTCAAGTGCACAGGTTTACTACAGTTAAAGTTTCTGTGTCCTGGTTGTCCTTGGTTTAACCATGGATGGGTGTGGCCAGAGCATGGCGCATCTGGTCTGCCGGCCAGGAGTTTGACAGCTCTGCTATAGGTGAAGACAGCCAGAAGGACCCTCAAAGCAAATATTTAAAAATATTTTACATGTTATGTAAACAAAAAAGATTGAAGCATATCTTAGGTCCTGGAAAAGGAGATAGCAAGGAGATTCAGGTGGATTCCTCACTTTCATCCTGATTCACTGGGGTATGAGAAAAAAGGCAAGAAAAGGCACAATGGAACTTTCAAAATTACCGTACACTGTATTACCATAGTGCAATGTTTCTCAGCCTCAGCAAATTTAAAATGTGTGCTAGGGAATTTTGGGAGTTGAAATCCAAATAGCTTAAAATTGTTGAGTTTGAGAAACATATAGTCTGTCTCAATAAACTTAAGTCTTGCTATGGAGCTGGTCTGCCTTGTCAGGCTCACAGTAGGATACATAATGCATAGATTACTGAGATCATGATTCTTCAAAATACCCAGAAAATACATATGTAGTAAGATATCAGAAATGTCTGATCTCCCAACCAATCTCATTCAATTAGCACTTTTTTCGAGTGATTTGAAGCCACCTTAATATACCGAGAAGGTATTTAATCTATAGCTAGAATGATTTCTTAATTGTGGAATTTGTACTTTAGCTATAGTTCAGGTGCTAATTTATATATCATATTTATATTTGCATTTGCCACAACATTATTCAACTAATTATTCATGTGATAAGGATTATAATTCAGCTACATATCATAGAATTATTTACCTTGCTTTTTTGCATTTGTACAGTACTTCCTAGATGCAGCTAGTTTGCTGCTGAGAAATAGGAAGCTGTATAATCATACTAGTTCCTTAGCTTTTCTGAATAATCTTACATATGCGGACATTTCTATATAAGATCACTAGTCCAAGAAACTTGTGGGTTGATTGCTGTAAAATAATTCCAGTATTAAAAGTCTTCCAGTGTTTGCCATCCAGAAATACCATAGCTCCCACATCTCTACTGTGGTCTTTGTCCCTACTTCTGAGAGCTTCTTGGTTATTGATGGACATAAAAAATAGCATTCAGAATGAGAAATAAGCAAAACAAATGTTAATGGCTATCTGCACTACAAAAATAGTGTTCGCTTTCACTATGGTAAACAATTTAAATATATAAGGAAAACAAAAAGACAAAATGGTCAGAAAACTAAAATGAGAATAATATAGTAGAAAGAACTGTTTGATTCATACAATGTATAAACCAAGTTTATTCATGGATGTTAAAGCATTATTCAAAAATTGAATTTACATAACATTTAACATAACATAAATAATCAAATAAATTGTGATTTGTGTTAAAGCTGCAGTACTCATTCAAGTCCTAACTTGGCCGTGTATTTGTCAGTCACTATTTCTCAGACCCATTATCAAAAAAGATATTCCCAAAATACTGCCTTGATGAATTTTACATGCAATAATCAAAGAAACAGTCACTACAAACCTAAAAACACTAAAATATGTTTCTTAGCTTGGTGATGATGACAATGAATATGAATATAAAAATAATAGGTAAATAAATAAATGAAATCTTGATTTCACATCAATGTATATATACATGCTATATTTGCAAATCCAGTGATGACAGATTGATGAACTGTTGTAACATCTTCAGGAAATCAGTGAGGAATCCAGAATATTGCTGGCATATAATTCTATTTATAATCAGGCATGGCAGCTATGATGGTACTGATGCACAAAGCTATGGGGCATCCCAGACTGCTTGGTTTCTGTTTTTTGAATAATACACAGAGAAAAGACAGTTGAAAACACTTGGATTTGCTTGTGCAAATTTGCTCTTACGTACCTGCAGGAAATTCTTTGGTTTTTACAATTATTTTCTAGGATTGTGCCAAAGAAAGTAAGGGGGGGGGGGAAACACTGGTGACAGAAAGTTGCCTACCAACCTCCTATATATAGTCCAACTTATTTGTGATGACAGCAATTCCTCTTTAATTAGGATCTCACATTTTTTTGAGGCCGTGGATGGTATCACATTCTGCACAGCTTAAGCTATGTCATAAATCAGTAACTTGCTGATTGCTTAGCCTGGAGGCATTTTGTGGACATTGGTTTGTAAAGTTTGAAAATTATGACCATTCTGAGGGGACTATACAGGTTTCTTCCTATCTTCTTCCTAAGTTATATAATAGTTGGCGCATAGTCTAAAATGGGATAATTGTGCCCTGCTACATAAATCAGAAACATGATAGAAGCATCCCTTGAGGAAATAAGATTGGTAGTGTGAGAAGTAACCTTGAGTGATTTTAACTATGTCTCAAAATTCATGATGTACGAGCAGAATGAAACATGCAACTCATTGTGTACGTGCAAATGGAGGAGTACTTTTGTCTTAGGCATGAAGAATGAAACAACTGCAAACTAACCAAATGTG
>JANHFN010001083.1:80329-97616 GCA_032468175.1 Toxicocalamus goodenoughensis | reverse complement strand
GGCCCACTACCTGTGGGCCTCCACTGCGGGGGGGGGGACCCCCGCAGGGCTATCAATTCGTCCGCCGTGTAAATCAGATAGATGGAAGGCTGAGCCAAGGGAGCCACAGTTGTAGCGGTTTAGCCTGGAATCTCCAGTCGAGGAAGGGGAGCTGCTGCCCAGCACTCAGCGAAGATGCAGAGTCCATACCACCTCCCAATTCAAGGATGCACAGGGTGGAGACAGGATAAATGTGACATGGTAATGATGATTTAATAGTTGACCAGCTGCTGTAATATTGTAACAATGTAATGATAATGCAATGGTAACAATGAGTCTGCAGGGTTATTTGACTGCTACCACTTTAAGAGGCTCTAATATAAGAGAAGCCCTGTAAGGGTGTATCTGTATGTGTGTGTGCTTCTGTGCTGTAAATGTTGTTTGCCTGTTTTTTCAAGGCCTGTCTCAAAATACTTGTATGTATATATGCTTTTGTGTGGATAAAACCACTATATTTAAATACAAACCTGTTTACTGTATTTGCTCCTGGGGTGTCTCTCCTAGTCACACTGTACGCACTCTGACAGGTTATGGGCCCAGTCCTGAGAGAAGGCCAGAGTGACTAGAGAAACCCAAGAGAAGAGAAAACCATGAGAGCTTGCACCAGAGCTAGAGACACCGTGCATCATGGTTTGTTAGTGGTTAGTGCTTGTAACAGAAACAAACAACATGGCTTCCATTAGCGTAATGGGAGGAGGTTTCGTGGTATCTCAGCTGAATGAGACAAACTACCTCTCCTGGAATTCAAAGATGGAGATGTACCTGAGAAGGGAGGAGTTGTGGATGATACTTACTGAACCACCACCAGTCATGGATGATGGGGACCAGAGAAGAAATGAACAGGCATTAACCAGAAATTCTGGCTGTAGAAGATCATCAGCTGATACACGTGAGGGTAACGCTGGTTGGCTAGGCTACTTGAGAGGAGGCAACCTTGCCCATCATGAAGAGTCACACCGATGTTGCCAATTTAATCTTGCCCTGAGAGGTGAGCATTGCAACATGTCCAGCTTCTTGCCAGGTGCCTCCCATTCCATCCATCCTGACCTGTGATCTTGTACTCGTACTTTGGACTCATCTTTGGACTTCATTTGCACTCTTCTTGGACTGAGTCTTGCCAAGCATTCCTGCTGTGCCAGATCCACTCGACATGGGGATTACATCGGAACCTGCTTAAATAAAAACCTTGAACTCTCTGCTGTGTGAGTGGGACAGCCCAGAAAGGAAACTACCTGACTTTGCAAGCTGTAAAAACAGATGGTGGGAGATTTGTACTTTCAGAGTTTCAAGATTCTGTTGCAGTAGCCTTACAATAAAGTACAGTTAACTCATCTGGTTGCATTTCCTGTCTGGTCTACCTGGGAAGACTCACAAGTGGTAAAGGCACCAGGCTAGAAACTAGCAGAGTTCTAGTCCTGCCTTAGGTACAAAGCCAGTTGGGTGACCTTGGGCCATTCCTTGTCTCCTACTCATGGGGAAAAGGCAAGGGCAAATCACTTTTGTAAGTCTTTTGTAAGCCAGGAGAACTGCAGAGACTCGTCCAGACAATTACCAGGAGTCAACACTGATTCATATCCCCTCTTCTATCCATCTTTTGATATGCCACTGGATTTGGTGGTTGTTTCCTTTACTAAATGTTACCTAAGGCATTGCCTGATCTTGGCTGTCTAAGACAGTGCCTGATCACGGCCTGCTTCCAAACACCACAGATATTCATTCCTCACTAAGCGAAGATGTGCAAACTATGCAGTTCTCCCATAAATAACCAGTGATCTTTCAAATTAGAAGAATAACAGAGCTAAAAGAGACCTTGGAGGTCTTCTAGTCCAACCCCCTGCACAAACAGGAAACCTTACACCATTTCAGATGAATGGCTGTCCAGCCTCTTCTTAAAAGTATCCAATGTTGGAGCACCCACAACTTCTAGTGGCATTTCATTGATTAATTGTTGTCACTGTCAGGAAATTTCTCCTTAGTTGGTTTTCTCCTTGATTAGTTTCCATCCATTGCTTCTTATCTTGCTTTCAGGTGGTTTGGAGAATAGCTTGACTCCCTTTTCTTTGGGGCAGCCCCTGAGATATTGGAACACTGCAATCATATCATCCCTAGTCCTTCTTTTCATTAAACGAGACATACCCAATTCCAGCCACTGTTCTTCATGCGTTTTAGCCTTCATATGTTTTAGCCTCCAAAATGGTCTTCATTTGTCAAGCCCGCTGTAAGAATACAACCACTTCACATCCAGCGCAAACTTCATGAATCATAGAACAGACATCCCAGTGAGAATTTCCTCCGGGATCTTAATTCTTCACGTTGCACTAAAATGAGCCTGGGCTTGATTCACAAAGGTTGTTCTTAAGTTCACGGATATTTGGATTCTTAGCTGGAACTGCCACGGGTTGAATCTGGGACCTTCGACAAACAAATCAGGGAGTGTCCCTAAAAGAGAATTGTTAGATCAGGCACCTGGTGCATCTCATCCAGCCAGTTCTTTTGTGGCAACCACATCATATCACACACACACACACCCTCCACATAACTTAATAACAAGGGATGTGAAGAAGCTCTTTTAAAAGTGTTAGTTGCAATTCCAAGTTCAGGCATGCTTTTCCTTTTTTTTTTTTTTCCTTTTTGCCAAATTTTGCCAGAACCATGACTTTTTGGATGCAGTCATATATATAGCTCTGGATGGCCAAGACCTATGTTTATATTACAGCTGTACAAAGTTAGCATCCACCCCATCCTAGAAGAATGAAATATGTTGGGAAATATTAAAAAGGCAGAATATTATATTTCCCTGGATGAGAAATGGAGAAACATGTTTTTTTAGAGGGAGAAAGCAGCCCCCACCTTTCTTAACAGCCCTCAGCAGATGTCAGTGTTTAAGAGATAAAAAAGATAGGTAGCTCTATTAATAAGCAAATACCATCACCCAACACAGGAGAAAGCCATTAAATCACAATAGGAATTACCACAACACCCTTTAAAGCAGGGTTGTCAAACTCCCAGCCTGTGGGCCAGATGCGTCGCATGCTAGCCACACCCATGTTCAGTTTAGTGAAGGGGGAAAAAGTGCTGATACATTATGTGATGACATCATGACGACATGAGTTTGACACCCCTCCTTTAAGAGCACAAGCCCCTTCATTGCATCACTCCAAACTTCAACCAAACTTAGCTCAGACAAACACCTAGAGCAGAGGTGTCAAACTCTGGGGTGTCTGGGGTGCCTGTGGTGGACTGAACGCTCTGCCAGCAAAAACGGGCTCCCAAGCTCCATTTTTGGCCTCAGTGGCCTCCTCGAGTGAAAATGGAGCTTGAGGGGGTCTCTACTTTTGGTTATGACAACCTCCTAATCCATCCCCCCCGCCCGGCTTCATTTTTTGTTGGCAGACGACTGTGAGTGGCTCTACCCATCTCCATTTTCTCTGGCAGAGGCACTACGGGCCGGTCCTTCATTGTTTCCAGGATGGCCCCTCAGGCCAAATCTAAGCCCCTCATGGGCTGGATCTGGCCCACAGATCTTGAGTTTGACACCCCTGCAATAGAGCTAGCTATGACCCCTACATAACCCCTACATGGCCCCATGGGAATCTGACAACACCAATAGAATGCATGTTCTTGCACAGGAACAGGAAGCTCAAGTGCAAAGCCCAAAATAAGGTATAAAACCCACCCACTCTCAACTCCATTTTGTCAGCTGCCCAGAATCACATGTGGTTCTGCTCCGTCTTTCCAATCAGCCTCCATGTGCCTTTCTCCCAGCTTGGATCTGAACCAGACGGATATTTCTTCCAACCCAACCTTTGGATTTCTTAAAGAAGTCTGCTATTTTTGTCGGGCACAGAATAAATTGATTCCGCATGAGATATGACTTATTTCATGGCACATTTTATGTACTCTGTGGCATCAGCAGGAGATAAATTATCAAGGGTAGGCAGCCACAAGAAATGTAATACATTCTCTTCGGGATCTCCAAGGGGTTTTTACAACAGTCATTTGGGTTGCTAATGAGGGACATTGAGAACCGAAAGGAAAACACTGACAGAAGCCAACAGTGGTCAGTAGCTCAGGTTGTTTCTTCTTAACTTCTCATAAGAGGAATGGCTTGACCGTTTGTTCATGGGAAGTGAAAGAGGAGCTTCTGGCTGCAAATGTTTCCTACAGGTGTCACTGGTCAGTCTTCAGATGCAGTTTGAGGAACATGGATTTTTATACTGGGACAAAAGAGACAGTAAAGATCTATTGTTCTTCTCTTCGTGGAACAGAAGTGGACAATAGAGGGAGGGAAGTTGTGGTGGTTATATTTTGAGTTTGCTTTCTTTAGTGGTTGAGAATTGTGGGTCAAAAAACAAAATAAAACAAAACCCTGTACCATTTCAGACAAATAGCTGTCCAATCTTATCTTTGAAAAAAAAAACCTTGACTGGTACAAAGTTTTGAAGGTCCACCTCCCCCAATTTAATATGGGCTCACTCCAATGATCTTATTTTTTTCTATTTGATCATCGCCTCTGTTATGCATTTAACATTCTTGTTCCGTTAGAAAATTCTAACTTACATTAAATTAGCATTTGATGAACAAATGGCTGTTTTGGCTAAGGCTATGTTAGGCATCCATCCAAAGAATAAAATGTGGACTTAATTCACTTAGTAACATTTTTTGTTCGTTACGCACAGTGAGTTTCTTTTTTTTAGCTGCCCAGCGTGATGTGGAGGCAGTCTTCTTTTTCAGTTTTTTCACTTTTGACTTGCAGGAAGTTGAGGTCAAAAGCAGCGCATTAAGACTGGATCGCCGAGGAATGAACTTAGCATAATTGGTTCATCAAGAATAAACTGTTATAGGAAGAAGGAATGAAAGAATGTATGATGATGACATAGGCTAAAAATGTTGGCTATAACATAAAAATGGAACAATGGGAGAATACACAGGTAGACGAAAGGATAGAAATTCATGCTTATGTTATTATACATTATAAAATGATGCATTGTTGGTATTTGTCACTGGAAAATTTGTCTAAAATGTACTTTGAATTTATGCTGGAAATGTGAACAAGAAGGGACTTTTTACCATGCTTTGTGGACATCTAAAAAAGGCTAAAAATGTATTCAAAAGCATATTTTATGGTAATTAAATTAAAGATTAATATACAACTGAAGCCAAAGATGTTTCTTTTGGGACGGATTGACAAAATGTTGTGAGAAAATCTCTTGGAACTTTGTTTTTTTACACGATAGCAACAAAACTTTTGTATGCACAATAGTGGAAAGATCTGACATTACCCACAATGGAAGCATGGATGGTGGAGATGATGGAGCTTGCTCAGATGGCGAAATTGTCAGTTTTGATTAGAAAAAAAAAGAAATTGATGAATTTTAATGGTGATTGGAAACCTCTTTTGCACATTTTGTGTGAAAGAGAAAAAAAATGAAAATATTCTAACTCTAACCTTAGAATAAGAGGTCAATTTAAATTTTTAAATATCATAAAAGAAAATCACACAAAGGCATTTCTTTATATTTCTTTTTATCTTTCTTTTTTTTGCAATTTTGGGAAAGAAGGAAGGAAGGGAGGGAGGAAAAGTTATGAGACATAACAAATACGTTGTAGAAGACATGGACAGACTTGAGAACTATCTTCAAATCTATCAAGGACCATTGTGTAGATGATACTGTACAAACTGTCAGCATTGTTCCAGAAGTCAGAGGAAATAACAGTTGGTTTAAATTGCTAAGTAGAATTCAGTACTTTAGTACATGTCATGTAAACCACCTTGGCTGAAGATGAACATAGAGGCTGAATAGACGTATTCTGGAGAATGCAGTAATGGTGCTGCCTACAGTGGCAGTTGACTAGATCGGACATTCCCAATATTTTTGTCACTCCTAACCAGTGGTGGGATTCAATTTTTTTTTTACTACCGGTTCTGTGGGCGTGGCTTGGTGGGTGTAGCTTGGTGGATGTGGCAGGGGAAGGTTACTGCAAAATCCCATTCCCTCCCCACCCCACTAACCTGCCTTTCAGATCCATTCTCCTGTTTAGGGCAACCAAAGAAGAGCCAGCCGATCAGCTGGGACTCAATGGGAGACAGAGAAGAGATGGGGGCGGGGCCAGTCAGAGGTGGTATTTGCCCGTTCTCTGAACTACTCAAAATTTCCACTACCGGTTCTCCAGAACTGGTCAGGACCTGCTGAATACCATCTCTGGTTAGAACCTGCTGTATTCTGTGCTTGCCATAGATAGCTTCTGTGTTTCTGTGCTTCAGTTCTACTGGTTCTGGTTGCTTCTTGTCCTTGTCCTTGCTAACCACGTTGCAAGAACTGCATGAATATTGTATATATGCATCATGTTTTATATTATTGTATATAAACAAGTTTCTTCTATAAATGAATCCTGCTGAATTATTTATTTGTGTGCTGGTTGGATTGCTGCAAACTCTGACAGATCTCAAGCGCCCCAGTAATATTTTTATATGATGCATCTTCATAAAATCAACTTCATCTATTTTCCCACCCATTTGACTGAAGAGACTGAACTCATTTTTGGCTGTTCCAATTTTAATGTAGTGTGTTCCCCCTTCTTTTGACATCATTTCTGCCATGGACATAATCTAGCAAGCTTCACCAGTCAGATGGCTTATCAGGGATCAGGTTCTGCCCAGTTTTTATTGGCCAGTTTAGGTTGCTATAGGCACACCTTCTGTGGCCAGTTTGAGTGGGTTAAAAGGAGAGACAAGAAATCTAGCTTTCATAGAAGCACTGCCCACAAAATGCTTTGCCGGTGCTTTCTGAAAGTCTTTTCAGGACCAATACAGGTTCCTCACATGCATAGGCCTAGCATTGTTTGAAAAGAGAGTTAGATCTGTTAGCATCATATTGATAAAGATAAAGGGGAAAACAAATGCCTCCACTGCCTCCACCTTATGACAATCTAGGATTGAGCAATGTAGCAATGTAGCAATCTAACCTGCCACCCCCTTCAAAGTATCCATCTACATTTATCCAGCGCTGCCCACCTTGTTAAAAAGAGCAACTGGTGGATGTTTCTGTCATTGGGGACGCTCAATAGAAGGAGAAATGAAGCCAGACTTCCAAATGAACATTTAACTCAAAGACAACAATTTTTGTATAATAACATAGTAAAAATACAATAATAAACATAGCTATAAAGACACATGCTCTTTCATTTCTACCTGGACACAATAAAGGTTTCCCATAGTTATAACTCAAAGATGGTGGATACAATGGTGGAGACTAAAACTTTTCTCATTCAAGTGCAATACAATATGACTAATATTAACCTATGTCTACTGCTTGTTTCCATGCCCAAAGCATTTTGTTGCCTGCTGCTTGAAATAGGAAGTTTAAGGGCTACTTTAATCAGCAAATTTCTTTGTGAAAAACACTATTCAATGTTGACATCTTTTAAAAAAAAATAACAAAGTTTATAGCACAGCTTCAAATAATGGGAAATGGGCAGATCTGTAAAGTTATTGGTTGTTCTCAAGTAACAACATCTTGAATCTGAATCTGAAACCAAGATGCTAAACACCTGCTTTTACAAACCATAAACTTCTCAGAAAGATTTCCAGACTATTTTAAGATTGAGTGGAATTTCATTTAAGTCATATTATGACATGTTAACTTAGCCACATCTTCTGCCTTCTGGTTGTGGCAGCTAACTGGCTAGGGATTAGCCTGTCACTGATCCTTGGAAGGATGTAGTTATCCTGGCCAGTCTCTGACTGTGTTCATCATCTATTGATCCAATAGCCCAAAGGGAATTGAACTTTAGTTGTTTTGATATCAAGTTTCCAATATAAAGCTCCTTTTGAAACTTTGAAATGTGTTTTCTTAAATCAAATTCTTAGCATTTATTTATCTGCCTATCTCAAAGACACCACTACATACTGGACTAAGGAAGATGACCTATTCAAATACACTACAGTATTTTTCCCCTACTATCTTGATCAATTTCTTACAATCCTGCAATTACTGAAACTCTGTTACTGATTTTATTTAATTAATGCTGTTATTTTTTTTAAAAACCTGCTCATCAGATTTTCCATTTGAAGAGAGAGAGAGAAATTACATATTCTCTATTGAACATACACTGAGAAATTTAATAGCTTTCCAACATAGCCTGTTTGTTCCATAACTTTACATTATTGATCAAGTTATCTAACTGTGGCTGTAAGCATATTAAATCATTTCAACTTCATTTGTGTGATGACTTGTGCTACACATACAGGTGAGCTAATAATCTCAGTATACTTTGAATGGCGTACTTGACATTGCTATTTATATGTAAAAAAATATGCAGAGAAAATGAATTATTAGTTTTTATTCATTTCAAATTAGATTCATCACATCATTCTGAAGAGAGCATACCTACCAGTGGTTTACATTTGTCTCCCCAGTAAGCTGTTTAATAAAAAAATTTGTGTTAAGTATATTGGAGTGTGTTTCATTAGTTGAGGATGGTTTTTGATTTATTCATATGCTCAGCAATATATGTTGCTTGTGCTTTTGAAGCTACATCATTTTCAACTGTAAATTAAAGCTTCTGCTTTGGGTTGATGGCTGGTATACTGCCTGTTTTCTTTCAGACACAACTGTACGGCAGAAAAGCAACAGTATATCTCTAGATGATTGATTGCAAAATTGTCTGTGTGTTTAAAAGGAGGACAGAACACCTTCTGAGAAATTGAATCTAAAATTAAAGATCGCAGGGGTATTTGTACAGTACATAAATATTTTAAAGACTGTTTAAATGCTTGAAAATCTTACAAAAAACAAAATCAGTGTATTGCAGCTTGCTACCAGTACCACAGAAAGAGTTTTTCTCTCTCTGCTTCACCCCACACATCTGCGTGAATGCAAACATCCTAAATTCAGCCTTTATAGTGAGTCATTTTTTAAAATTATTACTATTATTATTGAACAAGCCACTGTGGACTTGTTCATACATCATGCTAATACCATAAACTAAGATCTATAAACCACAATGATTTGGTCTCCAACTCCACTAAAGCATAACCTAAGGAATCATGTTTTGTGGTAATGCCAAGAGTGGTAATGCCGGGAGAAATGGGAGCAATTGCCAGAACTGGAAACATGACACATAATTGGAAAAGAGGCAGCAGACTAGTCTACAATTTGCCCACATAACTCAGAAAGAAAAACTTAACTGACCAGATCTAAGATATAAAAATCCAGATAACTAATAGATTAAGCATAGAGAAACGCCTGGCTACCCTCCTATGACCACCTGGGTGTTTTGCAGCCCAGGGTGGTAGCTCCATGGAAGGTCTTGATGGACTGTGTATCCTCCTTTCAGGATCCCGGTGTATCCTCCTTTCAGGGATGGCAGGTTCTTTTAGAAATAGGAGAATCGTCATCCATCTATTGATGTTTACAGATTGTCCTCCACTTAACAGCAGTCCATTTAGTGACCATTCAAAATAACAACAGCACTGAAAAAAGTGACCATTTTTCACACTTACAACCCTTGCAGCATCCTCAATGGTCACATGATCAAAATTTGAACTCTTGAGAACTGGATCATATTTATAATGGTTGCAATGTCCCGGAATCATGTTATCACCTTGTGTGACTTTCTGACAAGCAAAGTCAATGGGGATGCCAGATTCACTTAACAAAAGAAAGGTAATAAAAAAACTGGGCAAAATTCACTTAGCAATAGAAATTTTGGGCTCAATTATGGTCAAGAGTCCAGGGCTAACTGTACTTCGAATGGGTTATCAATTGTCAGAGGGAAGAAGTTTAGATTCTGATTCTGGCTAGGCTGCAGAATCCCATTGCGGGCCACATCAGGAGTATGCTTGGGGGGCCCGGGATAGGCGTGACCTGGTAGTCATGGCTGACTGCATGGACGTGGTCAGGCCTGTGGTAGCAAGTGACGGTTCCTCATCATCTTCAGGATGGCCCTGTGGGCCAACTCCAGAACTTATCATGGGCCAGGGCCAGCCCATGGGCCACATGTTTGACACATCTGGGCTAGGCCCTCTATTGTGAGACAAGTTCCCTTGCTTGCATATCCCACATTAGGCATCATTAGATGAGATGGAAGGTGCTACTAAGTGAGAGAACAGAGTGCCATTTTCACTATTTGAAGTATTACAGGATGTCCCTGATGACTGTTCCTCTTAAAACACTTCATTCACAAGCTCTAGACATTTGGACCTGAAATTTTAGTTCATAGTGGGCATGAGTTTGGACAGACTCTGAGAGATAGTACAGGAAGTGTGTGTGTGGGGGGTGTGTACTGCCATGCTATGGTCCATGGAGTCGCAAAGAGCCAAACAGGAGTTAGTGATTGAACAACAGCAACTTAAATATACAGTATCTTCCCCTCTCCCAGTTTCCAAGGCTTTTTCACTGTTAATTTTCTGAGCTTTAAACTGTAAAATATAACTCAGTTGCTCATATTTCTATAGCTGATGCTCCATTTCAGTTATAACAACTCTTTAACCATGATCTTGGAATTGTTGCTATCATGAAAAGTGGATGCAGTAACACTGTAAAGATCCATAAATTTTTTAAAGGAATTTTGCAAAATTGCCAGTTCTGTGAGCACATATCTGTTAAAATATGTCCATATCAAATATTCATTGTGCAACATAATCAGGACTGACTGAATTAATGGCTTTGTGATGAATCACTCCTATGTACTCTTCCCCAGCAAAACTAGTAGGAAATTTTAAACTTGTCCTCCGCTATACAGAAGAACATATCTTCTTAATAAACACCACCATCTAGTGGATCTAAGAGTTTGCAATTCAAAATGTAAGTCCACTTTTTCTATAATTGAGAGATGAAATGGATAAAAAAAAAATCAGTTATTGGTATTTATGGTATTTATGTTAATTTTTCCTGTCTTGTACTGTCTCTTGACTAACAGTCTCATCAGTTTTTCAAACTTGAATTAATTGGGGTAGTATGTTATTCAACACTGAAATATCCATACATTCAATCTATATTCTCTTCCATTTTGCAAAAAACAGTTGCAGTGGATCGTGTTAGTGCCAGAATCCTTCCACACATATAGATTTCATTGCAATATTTCAATCCTAATGGGAATGTACTGTGTTGATACAATTATTTTACATATATCCTGGGTCTTTTGAAAGAATCTGTCAAAGTTGTCAATATGAAGCAGAATTGTGTCCTGAAAATGTCATGTATTCAGATTTTTTTTTCTTTACCTCAGGCTATAAACACACAAATTATCATATGTGTAAAAATCTAACATCTTTGAAAACAGGTTTAAGTGAAGAGGCTGGTGAGTTTCAAGAGTAGAGGCTACAACCAGCATTGAGGAGCCAATTGCTAGCAGGGCTACCCTAAAAGTTCGAACTGCTGAATATGATCCCCATGATCCTCACACGCAGTTCAGCCAGGATGGGTGCTGCCACAGCCTACTTTCAACTATCCGGGATCTGCAGGTGCAGCAATCCAGAGCGGAGCATCTGCCTCATTCCACTCAGCGCTGGCTGGTCTAAGGCCTGGTCTCTCACAACATAGTCCCCCAACTGGGGCAGCAGCCCAGTCACCCGTTGCAGCAGGAAGACCACCAGGGCCATTGGACTACTCGAGCCAGGACGGGAGGCATACTCAGGCCTGTCCAGCAAGCCACTTTTAGGACCTAGGAATGGCAGCAAGAAAGAGAGGATGGCCTCCACTATGGAGACACCACCAGATTGCCCATGCATACCCAAAGAATACCAAGATTTGGCAAAGGCTTTCAGTGAGGAGGAATGCAACATACTTCCCCCTCACTGACCCACAGACTGTGCAATATAATTCATTCCAGGAGTGAAACTACCTAAACCAAAAATGTACTCAATGTCTCCAAGGGAGATGGATGAACTGAGAAAGTACATTGACTCCAATTTAGCAAGGGGGTTCATCCAGCTAGTGAGTTCCTGGGTCGCAGCCCCTGTGCTCTTCAAAGAAAAGAAAGATGAAGGGATTGAGATGAACACAGCCAAAGTCAAAGCAGTGCTCAACTGGCAGCCCCCTTGCAGCCAGAAACAGCTTCAGAGTTTTTTGGGGGGTTCACAAATTTCTACCGATAGTTCATTCCCACATTTGCTGAAATCACATTACCACTAACAGAATTGTTAAAAATTGGGGGGGGGGACCAAAACCCACCCAGCCATTGAGCCTGAGTGTCAGCAAGCGTTTGAGGAACTATTTTCTAAACAACCAATCCTGCTGCACCTTGACCCAGACAAGCCATTTGTGCTGCAACTGAACGCTAGTGATGTCGTCATCGCTGCATTGCTCCTACAAAAAAAATCCATGGGGTCAGTTACAGCCTTGTGCCTATGTGTCCCAAAAAATTGACCAACGCAGAGAAACGGTGGGCCATATGGGAAAAAGAAGCTTTTACAGTCCGGTGGGCCCTCCTCTCCTGGAGGCATTTCTTGGAAGGGGGAAGGAAGCCTTTTGAAGTCTGGACTGACCACAAGCAAGTGGCCGGGCTCGGCCAAAGTGGAGCAAAGGTGCACGCGGTGTGGGCAGGCACCTGCTTAAAGAGGGTCGCCCCGTGCCTACACATCCTCCAGACCCTGCCACAGCCAGCCAAGGAGTTGCAAGAGGAAAAGGAGGGGGAGAAGGAGGAGGAGGGTCGCCTGAAGGAAAGCCTCCACCGTAGCTGGCACTCATTCCTCAGCCAGTCTGGATTTCCAAAAAGAAGAAATAAAAGGAGTAGCAAAGAACCCCAAGGAGAGCTTGCTGGCTTGGCCCAGCCATGGCTTTCTGAGAGAGAAAGAAGAGATGCAGAGACGGGGGGGGGGGGGAGACCAGCTGACAGGTGGGTAGCTTTGGCGCGGGTACTCCAGCTTTCTCTAAACCTGACCATCAGGCTGGACATGCTTAGTTTGGCAGGGCCAGCTCCCTTTTCCCGCTGCCCTGAACTTCTTAAAGCCATGGTTGGGTGTTGCAGGCCCATCCCCCTTTCCATCATCCTTTCATCCTAGATTCCATTCCCATCCCACTAGCCTTCATGTTAGTGAGGCCGGCGTCAGTCGCAGCCAGGTTGGGCCAGTGTCTCAGGGTGGAAAGCGGGTTGCGATCTCCCCAAGCAATCGAGGCATGCCCAGCACCAACAAGGGCCAGAAGAAGCTCCAGCAAAGACTGAGGCGCCGGAGAATCAGCTCCGGCTGCTTCTCCATCCCCCGTCGTTGCCCTTACCTTCTCAGGCCAGGTGACAGAAAGGAGGGCGAGGAGTGGGGCCAGCCAGTGATGGCACAAGGAGCCGCAGCAGAGGGCCCAAACAGCCACGTGCGGCTCTTGAGCCGCAGGTTGCCAACACCCGGTATAATCCATTTGAATAGCTTCCCACAAAACCAGGATCTGAAATGTGAAAAATATATAAAAGAATGTATGACCTCATCTCTTTCCAAACATATATTCTACTAGCCATAATAAAACTGTCTTTTCGCCTTGCCTCTCATTATTTGGCATAGGGAAGGAACATAACATATCTATAAATATACTTTTATATTTATAAAAGCACAGTAAATGACTGCTTTGTTGGTTAGTTATTTTAACTGCAAATATTAGTACCATGCACTTCAGACCTAAAATAATTTAACAGAGCAGCTAACAATTAAAATGAGGTAAAATAATTAATCACATGCTGTAATAAAACAAGAGAACATTAGCAATAATCCTCAATGTTTAACTCACTTTGCAAAATCCAATTCATTTCAGGTAAAACAAATCCCAACACATGTTATGCTTGCAAACTAAATGCTTGGAAAAGATGGGTATTTAATGCTTGCAGATTGCAACAGAGTACAGCTCTCAACAACAAAAACACATTTTCAATTTTCTAAACCAGTGATTCTTGAAGTACAGTTTACAAACAGTCAGTGATTTGTAAATGTCCACTCAATGGTCTGCCATAATCTTTACCACATTCATGGACCAGAGCATGTTCACCAACTGAGTTTCACCCAGTCATGCATGCCAACAGTTGTTAAGAACTTTTTTGGTCCTTCAGCCCCACCCTTATATATGCTGTCAGTTAACAAGAACCAGGTTTGCCATTTCTGCCACACCTCCCTGGGAGTAACAACAACCCGCTGGTGAAAGCCCATTTCATATCTGAATCTTTTGGTACCTTAGCTCCATTTCCCCATATGCTGCAGTACTCAGTTCATTCTCAAAGAATGGATCAGTGGCTGAAAATGGTTTATTAAAGCCTTTACCTGAAAAAACTAACACCAATGGGAATATCTTACAGAGCAAACTGAAAGTCAGTTCGGTAGAGTGGTTAAGGCATCAGGTTAGGAACTGAGAGAATGCAGTTCTGGTCCTGCCATAGGCACAAAGGCAGCTGGGTGACTTTTTGTCAGTCACTCTTTCTCAATCCTAGGAAGGAGGCAATGGCAAACCACTTCTGAAATCTTGCCAAGAAAGCTGCAAGTTATCCAGGAGGTCAAAGGTGGCATTAAGGCACCCCTCCCCCAATGGGAATACTAGAATTAATAAAACTGTTCAATAGTGAATGTCAGGTCCAAGTAACTAGGAGCAGGAATTAAATTCAAAGCACTTCAAGTTTATTACCTAATGACTATACACAAGAATCTGATCTACTAACGGTCAAGTCAATGGAATTCATGGGAAGGAGGTGGCTGGACTTAGGTCTCTTGTGGAAATATAGCGACTCCAAACTTATGCATTTGACCCGGAATTCAGCTTCTACCTAGTCATCTCCTATAGTGAATAGATCACAAATATATCGGTAGTCACAAATCACAAATATACCGGTGACTGAACGTGCAATATGCTGTGCTACATGGAATGGTGAATGCATATAAGCAATCCCAAAAGACAATCCCAACAGAACATAGAACAATGCAGAATTAAAAGTGGGATTTTATCTTTCAGATCCATTCATCTATAGCCCTTTAGTGTTAGAAATTTCTATTGGTTAGCATGCTGGCAGCAAGAATTGTTATTATGGTATGGGGTACATAATATAATGCAAATGGCACATGAATTATTAATTTAAGATTATGTTTTTTGATACCCAATTTGTTTTTAAATGGAGGGAATGGGAAAAGATATACAAATCCAGCAATAATCATTGTCATATTCAAAAAAGATGAGCTCGCATGCTGTTAAATAAAGAAGGGTATTGGTTTAATTGAGTTTCCTTCCCCTGATCCAATTTTCCTATTAGTGGTCCATAATTATAAACTGTTCAAAATCATTGTTCTAAATTTTAGATATGTGTGGTCTTTCTTCCACTTCTTTATCAGCTCCCGCAGAATGTCTTTTTTTTTTTAACTGAACATCCTGTGCATTTTTCACTGCTGTTTTCATAGCCGCTGCGGTCTGTATATTTTTATTCCAGATCAAATTCCCCTCAGCCAATAATTTACTTTGGATAGTAATATCCCCCATTTCAGACACATCTGTTCCACAACATATCCTCTGGAACATTTCCAAATGTTTAATGTTCCATGAGGTGTTTTTTTTTTAAAAAAAAATCAGCAGTACCTTCTGATTTAAATTCACCCTTCTTCCTTTGTCCAATTACGGAATGAAGTATCACATTATCATATTTAGTTTGGATGTACAATTCTCAGACAGGAGCATTTACTTTGATCCCCTGGCATTTGTGGCTGAAACAAACTTCTCATGACAGCATATGTATTACTGAAACACACATATAGAGAGAAATAGGGCTTTTTGCTTGTCCCCATCAGCAATCTCATTAGCCAGAAAATAACTGCCTAATTATTCCACATATTTTGGCTAATGCCCAGAGTCTGGATTAACTCCTCAGTTTTTCCCATAGAGGCCACATTAAAATCTCCTTGTTACCACTGTTAAGATGCCTGCTTCTAATTAAGCATCAAATTTACTAAGCCCTAATCAAAACTATTTATTAGAGAATAATTAATCACAAACTAACTAGGGAAAGACAGTAACATACACACAGCCTTCAACCTCAATCCCATAATAGAAAAGCATCCAACTTAACCTAAACATTTCACTTTATTTAATTTACTGAACTTCTATAGAGCTCCAGTTATTAATGATTCTAAGCAAGGTGCATACTCAACATCCACAATCAGCTTACAATACAACATTATGACGATGACAACAATACCAATAATAAATAGTAACAATGCCATCTATACTTATACATTGAGGTACATAAAACACAATAATCAAGCAGATAGCCCATTCAAGAGATTAAAAACAGTACAAATCCCAAATCCAGCAACTGGCGTGGTCCAGTGTGAGTTATGGCTAGAACAGTGGTCTCTAACAGGTTGAATACCAGTGGCTGAGGAGATCACATCATTGCTCTCAGTAGAAGCAGAGCCTTTCATAAGGACACTAAACCAGCCGAAGTCACTTTCTTATCACATTTGGAAACCACTTGATGGATATTAGAGATCTTCAAAACAGTTTACTTTGATAGCTGGTGAGTTTTACCTTCTTTGATTTAAGACATTTTAGATAGAAACGTACGAATTTAAAATAATATACAATTTGCAAAAAGAAAAAAAAAGATTTTAATAAAGTTTGGAAAACCAAGGAGATTTAAAATTATTTTTTTTAAAAAGAATACAACAAATCAAACAATAAAGGACATTGATGTGCAAAAAGAAAAAAGAGGAGTACAGTAACTGAAAAGATCCACCCCTCTACTGGTAGTATTCATTTAACAACCATTTGCAGTTATGACAATGATGAAATAGTAACTTTATGATCAATCATCACAATTGCACGGTCTGTAAAGCCAAGAAAAGTATAAATAACATCATAAACACACAGTTGTGGCTTCACTTTGCAACTGTTTGATTTAACACCCAAGATGCTGGGTCCAATTGTGGTTGTTCAATGAGGACTTTGTATAGTCCCTACTGATGAAAACATTCAGAGAAAACCCATTTTACCAATCAGAATTGGGAGTAGGCAATCTGAAGGATAGCCAAATTAATTGCACTCAGAAGCCAACTGAACAATTCAGTTCCCAAAGAAGCAGCGTGAAATGAGAAAACCAAGATGCCTCCCTAAATGCTTAAGCTATTGTATTGTAGACCAGCTACAGCCTCCATGTCATCTTTATGGACAGTCTCATATAGTGGCTCATGCAGCAGTCCAGTGGTGGTATTGAGCAGGTTCTGACCAGTTCTGGAGAACCGGTAGTGGAAATTTTGAGTAGTTCAGAGAACCAGCAAATCCCACCTCTG
>JANHFN010001083.1:58526-80229 GCA_032468175.1 Toxicocalamus goodenoughensis | reverse complement strand
CAGCTGATGGAAGGGGGAGGAAGTTGCAGTGTTACTGGATTCGGGATGCACCTGGTGCCTAATCAAGCCCACCCTAGCAGACAAATTGGGAATCCAATTAAGGAAAATGGAAATTCCCATCGCTTTCTGCCAATTAAATCGAACTATTGGGGGGGAAGCCAGTTTTGCCACAGAACCATTGAAAATAAGACTAGAGAACCATAGTGAGATGTTCACATTCATTGTAGCATCAGAAATGGAAGAACCACTAGTCCTAGGGCTCACTTGGTTACGGAAATGGAATCCAAAAAATAAACTGGAAGAGAGGAACCGTACATTTCCAGAAACATGTAGCATTTGCAAACAGCCCAGAGGAAAGGAAAAGAAAGCGAACAGAAAACAGAGAACCAGCCAATATGAGTCTGTCCCACCGCTGCTGCTGCTGTTGTTGGAGATGGCACTGGTGAGAGAGGCACCACTGCCAGTGGGAACCATGGAAGCTACGGAGGTGGCTCCCCCACCTGAGAAGTAGCTGAAATGCTGCCGGTGGAGGAATGCGCTCGAATTGTTCTTCTACCCACTGGAAGGGCCACTTCTCTGCTATCGCCAGGCTGCGATGTCCAGCACAGACTCTGGCCTCTGTGTCATGCCCAATGGCAGCAGTCCAAATGCGGCATAAGCCGCAGTGAGGGCAAAAGGGAAAGCGACTGTGGTGGAGGAATTGGCAGCAGTGCAAAGTGCCCCACCGCTGCTGAGGCTGACATGCATGCCGCTGCCTGCCCGCTAACCCAGCCTGCAGCCAGCACCATTCCTGGGTCTGCAGCAAAGATGCTTGGCGGGGATAGGGAATCCTCCACCCTCCACCATGATCAGCCATTAGGAATGACTGGTGGTGAGGCGTGACTGTCTGTGGGGTGCTCCTAACGGCAAGTTGCCCCCTGGCCTTCCCCCCCCCATCTTGCATGTTTTAAATAGGCCTAATTTTGGGGGGAGGGGCTTAAGTTCACTTCATGCCTAGAAAACATGCTGGGCCTTCCTATGGGGGGCGTATTGTTGGAGAAACATGGTATTATTCACCCATTTAAACTACTGTAACATACATATTAACGTTCAACATATATTTCATATTTTGACTAAAGCTATATATTTCACATGCACACTCAGAATATCCTAAGTGGAAAATGTCAAGTCATCATTTTCACATTTCCATTAACAAAACTGATGAAAAACACATTGTCTTTCACATAAAGCTTATATCATGAAAATGAGATATAAGAGCATTATATTACTAAAGCAATGTTTGTAACATTTACCTGCTTGGTTTTTAACTTTTGCATTGCAGCAACAACAAAAATACAACAATTTCACCTCCTACATTATATTAGATTGATATAAAATTCCATTACAATTAATCAATTTTTTCCATCTCTATTGCCCCAATTACCACCATATTCTATAACTCATTTTCCTCATCCTGTCCCTTTCTTCTCTTTCAATACCATTAAGGGAAGCCAGAAATTGCAAATTGGTAGGTACCCCATTAAACTACTTTTCTGTTTTTATATTTCTGAGAAGACTGTATATTTTAAACATTGTTTCTCTTAAATGTGGCTTTAATTGACAGTTAATCGTAGGGGAGGTACCCTCCTTAATCCTTTAGATCTTTCAAACAATAAAACTTAAGAAGAGTTACAGCCACAAGCCTGGGGACATTAGGCCACCACAGCTGAATTCCTTTGTAGAATCCAGATATTCTTAGTTTTGTTAAAAATAACCCTTACTTCCCATATCATAACTTCTCCCATTTAAAAAAGGGAGCAGTGCATTGATGATTATCTCCTTGGTCAGAGTTCTACCAAACCTCACAACTGTGGCATCTTGTAGAGAGACAGGATGGTAGCCATATGTACACACACATGTAGGTCCTCCAAGGACTGCTATTGGCCTGTGCTGTGCATCACAATTGTATTTAAGATGGAACTGCCCCTTTCTAGAGAAAAGCTCCCTTGAGGCCTGATATGTCCAACTTGTCATGAAGTAAGTATTATAGATCTGGAAACAGAGGGTGTGATTGGGTAAAATATTAGGATTTCTGTTGATCTCTGTGATAGCAAATTTTAAGGCCAAGGTTTGCTAGTAGATTGGAGTCATGATCCTGGAAATGGAAATACATATTTTGTCACCATGCAGTCGTAATTTCCTTTTGCAGGTGAGTGTGATAAAATAGCAGTGCAAGTATTTTGTTTTTAATGAGAAGTGTAATAAGTGAAGTTTTCATAGCCTTTGAGAAATATTGGTTATGAAAATGACTTTTAACCAACAGTCACTCAACCTACTAGGTAATCATTTCACAAATCAAATTCTCTTATTGTTGATTTTCAAAAGGGTACCATTGCACTTTGGAGGAGAAGAGTACCCCATTTTCTTTAAAGGCTCCAAATCCCATTCACTCTTGATTGCAATTTGGGAGTCCAAAGTCCAAAACGTTTATGTTTGATTATTAGTTTTGATGGCTCTGTAACAAATAAGTAAACAGGATATGGTATAGCTCATGGAATATGGTAAATGCAGAGTTTTAATAATCTACATATTAGATTGAAATAACCCATGTGTTTTAAAATATGGAGTGACAGTTGAATTATCTAACATATTAGTACCTATTAGCTGATGTCCCAAAAAAAGAAGCATAATTTCTTCCATGATGTTAGAGAAGATATTTCATTTAATCTGAGAATGAAAGAAGGCAATATTTAAGATTCTGCTTTAAAACTGGTTATTAACCTCATGTCATATACGATAAAGAGAAAGGACTTTTGTCAATACTAGCCTTTTTAATGCTTGAATGAAATGAAAGAAAAGATTTTCATGACAACTCTTGAAATCACTCTTCACACTGTTCTGACTCATCTAGAAATAGTGGGGTGGGGCGGCTATGTGAAGATGCTTTTTATAGATTTTAGTTCTGCATTTAACACAATTCTTCCACATAGACTAGTGTCTAAACTTCTGGACCTTGGACTTTCTTATTCAATCTGCCTTTGAATTATGGATTTCCTGTCTGGCCATTCACAGAGGGTCAGATTAGGTAATCATACCCTTCAGCCCTTATTCTTAACACTGGAACACCATAGGGTTGCATGTTGAATCTCTTACTCTATACTCTTTATGTACATGACTCATTCCCACTCACACTAATAACACTATTACTAAATTTACAACAGTGGGGGGATGAATCTGCCTACCGAGATGAGGTGGACCAGTTACTTTCATAGTGTGCAGACAATAACATGGTCTTCAACACCAAGGAGACCAAGGAGCTTATAATGGACTATAGAAGGAACAGAACAGACATCCAGCCCTTGCTTATCAATGGAGACTGAGTGGAGTAAGTAGCCAGTTTTACTTTTCTGGGTGTTACCATAAAAGAGGTTGTGACCTGTAGTGCTCACATTGCAGCCCTGGTCAAAAGGGCCCAGCAGAGATTATACTTCTCAGAAAACAACAACTGAATGAGAAACTGCTGGTGACTTTCTAGAGAGTATCTTAACTTACTGCACCTCTGTATGGTTTGCCAATTGCCCAGTGGCAGATAGGACAGCCCTCCAGAGGGTTAATGTCATTGTCCAGAAGATCATTGGTTGCTCTCTCCCCTCTTTGGAAGAGCTTTATAGCTCCCGCTGCTTTAAGAAAGTCCCAAACATTCTTAAAGATCCATCTCATCCTGGGCATCCTTTTTTTTTAAAAAACTATTACCATCTGGTAGACGGTACAGAATAATAAAAACAAGGACAAATAGGCTGAAAAACAGCTTCTATTCCAGGGCAGTACCTCTGTTGAATTCTCCTATATACTGCAGTGTTGGTGCGGTGTCAAGGGTTTTCAACTCAATGTGTGGAGTGCGAAAGATGTGTGTTTGTGTTTATTTTCATGGTCATGATGTGCACTGAAGATGGTGTTTGAAGTCATTGTACAAGGTGCAATGACAATAAACTAAACTAAACTAAAAAAGAAATCCACATTTTTTAAGGGTAAATAATTCAATCTTAATAATTTATTATACAGGAATGTGGCTGTTCAATAAATAATGCAGAGTAGGAAATAGGAAGCTCTCTTCTCTGTGTGAATTATTTTAAGATAAGGACACCTAGGAAGATTCCTATCAAGAACCTCAATTGGTGCATGTATAAAATTGAAAACATGAACTGTTGAGGGTGCTCTAAGGCTTCTCAACAACATGGGATGACCCAAAGTGCAGTTTGCTAAGATGTCCTCTTTATGAAATCCAATTCACACCAGAGTATGACTTTATAGATCATCACTCATCCATTTCCCTGGAAAGCATTTTCTGTTACCTGCTGAAAAACTTCAGATTCACCCCTATGAATGGAGCTCCACTCAATAGTAAAGAATAGACCTTTCAACTTCAAGTGTATAGGAATATTACAACTTTTCCTTGGAAAGGAATTCTACTTGAGAGTTCTTTTACCCTAGGAATCTCTTTCTAACATACACATTACCTTAGCTTTTCTTCTTTTTCTCATATTTGGTAATATAGCTATATCTGTCTGTCTGTCTGTCTGTCTATATCATCTATATATCTATATGTCTATACAGTATCTATCTATCTATTATCTATCTATCATGTATATATGTATGTATGTATGTATGTATATAATAGATGAGGCATATGAAGAGGAACAGGCAAAAACAATGGACTCCTGAGCTTAGAATCGCAGGTTCGAGGGAACTTTAAAGGTTTTCTAGTCCAACCCCCTGTCCAATGCAAGTATCCTGATACAATTCCAGAAACAAGGCTATGCAAACTTTTCTTGAAAATCTCCAGGGAAGGAGCACTCATCATTCCAGGAGGCGGGCTGTTCCACTATTTAGGATCACCATTCTGAGACTACGTAATATATGCACAAACAGCTGCCTTCCTTGAGAGCACTGCTGTCGGCTCCTATAGCTGTTCGAGAGGGGAAAACACTGGAAGAAATCCGAAAAGAAAATGGAAAACGAGGGCAACACGGAAGACCCTAAACCGAGGGTATCCAATCTTGAGAAGTTTAAGATTTGTGAACTTCAACTCCCAGAATTCCCATGGCCGCCTAGGGAATTCTGGGAGTTGAAGTTCAGAAGTCTTAAAGTTACCAAGGCTGGATACCCCTGCTCTGAACAATAAAGCCTCGCTGCTCGATAGACCAGTCAGACCCGATCTGACTTCTCCGAGTGCTTTTCCGTCATCGAGGAAACTTCCAAATAATCCGTTTTTCACCTCTCCCTCCTTCAAGCGCTTCTGTGGCTTCCACAGCGGAGGAGGAGCTCATCCCGCAACGGGAAAGAAAACCCCTCCCTCGGAATCCGCACATCCCTCTTGGCTCCGTTTAGCCGGGATCGGTTTGGGTTGGGGCGTTGTTGCAGCATGGCAGATCCAGTCACGGAGCAAATCAGCGCTCGAACTGATTGGCAGCGCGCCCGGGAAGACCCCGCGGAATTGCCAGTCGCCGCTAAGCGCTTGGTGGAGGACGCGGTGGGAAACAGGATCCCCTTTGGGACTCTTTACAAGGATCAGAAGACGATCGTGATCTTCTTGCGGGTGAGAGAGAGCGAGAGAGCCCCCTGCCCACCCCCACCAGCCTGGCTGTAACAAGCCATCTGGGGATTGACATCGTAGTTGCACCCTCTAAATTGATTGAAGCGTTCCTGGCTAAGCTATAGCATGGCTAATATTTGGTTTGTAAACAGGCATCTTGGATTTCTATTAATAAAGTTTATTTAGCCCATTATGATTGACAACCCGACAGATCGGACTGCAAATGGTAACCATAAGATGTTGGTATTCTGAGTAGCGGTTTGGAGCTTGAGCTGGACTAAACTTTTTTTTGGGGGGGGGGTGCGTTATTTCGCCCAGGGCAAGGGGTTTCTCTCAGAAATCGCTCGCGGCCTACTTCTGAATAAGCATGTGCAGGCCACGATCACGCGTATCGTCCAAACGTGGGAGCCAATGTTAAGTTACTTAATTTAATTTAATTTAATTTGGTTCACAGAAAGGTAGAAGCAAAGCAATCACACTAAGTCTGGGACTGCTCTGTAAACCGGCCACCGAAGCTTGTGGCTTAGGTTGTTTTTGTAAACACACCTCTGTAATTTAGACAGGAAAGTTGGTAAACTAGATCAGCACTGTGCTTGAATGATGTAGAACATTTGTTTATTGCCCTGTGTGGTACCCTGATTTTTATGAATTCAACACACAGGAACAAATAAAACAGACTTCAATAAACAGAAGGTTATCTTGCAAATATGACACCCATTTGTTTTTTCCCCCAGCATTTTTTGTGTTATGTCTGTAAAGAATATGTGGAGGATCTGGGCAAAATTCCCAAGAAATTTTTGCAAGTAAGTACAAGCAAATGTTATACATATAATATGGTTACTAACACAAACATTTGTAATCTCCCTAAAATTACATACTGTAATGTTGTTTATATATATATTATATAATGTGTGTTTTAGAAAAAAAATGATTACCTGAGGTTGTTTATTCATGTTGATTCCCAAGAAAATGTAGCTATATTTTAATCTTAGAAGTGCATGTTCAAGATCATCAGCCTTTGAAATATTGTATAATTTAAGATGTTGGAGGTTGATTAATACAGTGTACCATAGAAGTAATTATTGTCAGGTTATACAGATTTGGAGAAAATCCATTGATATGTGATTTAGCTAATCATCCACTATTTCATCTGCCCTCAGTTAGTCTCTCCTTAAAGAATCATAATTACCTATCTGAAGATTTTCTGGAAGACCTTTGAGGTCACTAAACCACAATAGATTTTGAAATATTTAGAGCCCTTGCATAGACTTTGAAGTCAGGTATATGAAAGATACTTAAGTTACACTGACTCCTGGTGAGTTTATAGCACACTTAATTGTTAAGGGCCTAATGATTTGAAAACAACTAGAGGATTTAAAGACTGAATTTTCCCATAGGTATCTCAGATATTTTTGAAAATTGCTCTGCCTTGATGGTTAAATAAATGATGGGATAAGGGCATTTCAGTTTTGCCAGTTGGTTTTGAGATATTTTTCAAATTAGGTAACAGTTAAATTCCAAGCCTTTTAGATATTTAACATGCTACATATTTGAAAACATTGCTTAGTGTTCCTATTATTTACAGTTATGATGATTTTAAATTCTTTGATAAATCTCTAAGAATTCCTTAAAAAAGAAAGCTAAGATCCCTGGTATCTTAGACAGTCCTAGTTCTAATTTAATGCTTGTAACAGGTTGCTTTTCAACAATGTGATAGGGCAGAAGTGGCAGAATGAACACTGCAGAGGGCCATATCCATTTCCTAAGGAGCTCTGTAATAAAAGTTGTTAATACTATCTCAAGTATACAGCCTCTGGCACCAGCAAACAATGATTCACTGTGCTATTGTCATGGGGATGTTTCTTTAATCACTAAATGACTAGCATTCAAATAACCATTCTAAACTATTAATAGTATAATCAATAATATACAATTAACTGAAATATGCTGTCTTAAATACTTTTAGATTACTATCTCCACTAATGGAAATTTATTATAAATTCCTAGAAAACCATTAATATTAGAGTGATAGGCTGGTCTCAACCTCATCCTGACAGGGGTTATTCGGTTAACCTGAGTTAACCTGTCTGGATTTGCCCAATTCATTGAATTATCAAATAACCATAGGAGCTAAATTCATACACTCAGCTATGCCAAAACAAATATTCTACCAGAATTTAATTTAATATATTATGTAATGCAAACACTAGGTATTTAATTACATGATGCCTCAGCTGCTATGCAATCCAGGTTTCTGGTATTGCTATATAAAACACAATGCTTCATACTGAGAAAGTAACTTGATCTGGCCTCTGTTGTCAGGGCATAGATGTGGAGACCCATTGCTTTTTGTTAAAAGTTGCTTCCTACCCTTTTCTCAGTGGGACAATATGTACAGGAACTCATTTCCTGTTGTTAAGTGATACAGCTGGTTATTTAAAAGTAGAGGCCATGCCTTTTTATGAAGTTGCTTTAAAGAAGGCCAAGCCTTTGTTAAAGCAAAAATTGCTTCAAAGATTTACACAAATCTAATTTTTAGTTTGGCACAGAGATTGGGTTGTTAAGTATTGGTGGGCAATTTTAAGATTTGTTTGTTGTTGTTTTTGCTTTAGGATGCAAATGTTAGACTTGTGGTTATTGGGCAATCAGCACATCATCACATTAGGGTAAGTGTAATTAAAAATCCAGTTCATTCTGTTGAGGTAGCTGTAAATGCAGCTCTTTTGTTTCAGTATTTGCACCTCTAAGGTTGTCCACCAATAAACACATTTACATATATATATACTATATTTACATGTATGGATATCTTGATATAAATAAGACTGCTTATTTATATCAGTTTTGAAGGCTCTTTTTCAAGTTCCTGGAAATTATCCCCATTCTTTTTAGGAGGAGGTACTTCCATCATGTATGCTTAGAGCTGCCAAAGCCCAGATTAAATATGTTTAATAATTGGAAGGAAATTCTGCTCAGTGGGATGGGACTTAATTAAAGGCCAGGCTGACAGGATTGCACCATTTGCTTTCAAAAATAGAACTGCTTTGGGTATTACATTGATACTTAACATATATTGTTTGCAGCCGTTTTGTAATCTGACAGGTTACCCTCATGAAATATATGTAGATCCACGAAGAGAAATTTATAAAATTCTTGGCATGAAAAGAGGGGAATCCTCCAGCTCAGCAGGTGGGTTGTATTGCTGACTTCCATTATCAAAAACTACTAATATATTTTACCTAATGATATGTATACTGAAACTGTACTTTCAGTATACAAAGCACTGTACTTTGTTTTACATGCATACAAAATCAGGAATACCATGCCAATCTCATTTGATTATAAAATTGGAGGGGCCATTTTGGCCATTGTATAACCTCCTGCTCAGTGAAGGAATCCAAATGAAAGCATCTTTGTCAGTGGTTGTCTAGTCTGTCCTATAGCAAAGTTAGCTGGGGAATTCTGGAAGTTGAAATCCACCCGTCTTAACACTACCAAGGTTGAGAAACACTGATCTATAACAGGCATCAACTGAAGAAAAGTTTCTTAGGAGTTTTGTTTTGCCAAACTGCATCTCATGTTGATTCAAACCTGAATATATTCTCCAACCGTGGAATATCCTAGACCAGGGATGTCAAACTCACGTCGTCACAGTGATGTCACATGACATATTGAGACTTTCCCATCCTTTGCTAAAACAAGCATGGGTATGGGCAGCCATGCTGCATCCAGACCACGGACCATGAGTTTGACTGCCCTGTCTAGACAGTGAAAAATCATGCAGAAATGTTTCTCATGTAAGATGTGTCAGAGTCTGAGGTAGTTTCATTTAAAGCAGGGGTCCCCAAACCCCGGGCCATGGCATGCTAGAAACTGGGCCACACAAACAAACGAAGTCCCATCCGCAGGATGCAGGCAGAACACAAAAGACCCTCCTGTCTGCAGAAAAATCTGTCTCCACGGAACTGATCCCTGGTGCCCAAAAGATTGGGGGCCGCTGATCTAAAGCACATTTCTTTCCTTTGAACTTAGATCTGATCTTCCTGGAATTGATTGCTGAGAACTGTAGCCTAATGTACTTGTAATGATAACAGAGCTAATGTATGCTTTTTGCCAAATAAACTTCCTCTTCTGCTATCCTTTTCAGTACATAGCCCTCATGTGAAATCCAGTTGGCTATCAGGAAGCATTAAAAGCATGTGGAGGGCAATGACAAGCCCTGCATTTGATTTTCAGGGTGATCCAGCTCAGCAGGGAGGCACTTTCATTTTAGGACCAGGTAAAGTAACAATATATTTAGAGCTTTTTGTTGGCTAGGCAATCTATTTTATAATCATCAAAGCATACGCCTGTGAGTTTAAATTATGATAAAAAGTTGATCTTACCATGTATAAGGACTCTCATGTGAGAAGAATTGGGACCACATATTAAGTTCCAGTTTTATTGCTCAAATCTGTACACAAGAATTTAGTAAACTAATCATTAGCACTAAATTGGCGCTAGTTAACATAATTTAAGGGAAGGCTGAACTTGGATTGTTTGTGGAAATGTAACAACTACTGACTGGACTTGTGAGAACATAATAACTCTTCAGTCCACCCTTCAGTCCACCCCCAGATTCTGCCTGTTCTTACCCTAATAAGTTGCTACAGAAAGAAGCTGGTTATATTGGCACAAACATATTTGTAATTCAGGGAGGTTCGTAGTGGTGGTAGCCTCTACCCAATAGATTGCTTTTTCCTGCGTTTGCATGGCAGATGAACACAGTCCTCTTCCTGACTTGACCAATGGATTTTCACCCATCAGAATTTTCTACGTTCATTCTTAGTCAAATCTAAGCAGACTATGATCTAGTTAGTACTTGGATAAGAGACCATTAGAAACCTCTTGGCGGCCTGTAGGCTAAAAAGGGAAATTGGGGGGGGAGGGGAATCCAGAAAAAAGCAGTGGCAAATTAGCTGTCTCTCTCTCTCTTTCTCCCTCTGTGTACATGTGTGTTTGTGCCCATACACAAGAGGATTACATATTGCCAGTTATCAGATGAAAAGCTCTATTTAACATTTTTACTTTTTTAAAAAAGTTTTTTTTAAATCACAACCAATTCAATGATCTTCATACTGATGTAACAACAGGTCCTTTCGGTCCTTATTCCCAAGCATAGCAATAGGATTTCTTGGTGAAAAGGTTATTTTATCCAGATGCAGTGTTCAGGGAATATACAGATAGTCCTCGACATACAAGTCCAAAATTTCCATGGATAAGCAAGGCAGTTGTTAAGTGAGTCAGGCTCCAATTTACGATCGTTTTGGCACATTTGTTAAGCAAATCATAGCAGTTGTTAAATGGATCATGAGGTTGTTAAATGAATCTGGCTTCCTCCATTTTCATTGCTTGTTGGAAACCAGCTGGAAAGGTTACCAATGTGGAGTACGTGACCCCAGGATAGTGCAACTCTCATAAGTACATGTGAATTGCCAAGCACCCAAATATTGATCACATAACCATGGGAATGCTGCTAGTTGTAAGTGTGAAAAACGATCATAAGTCACTTTTTTTAGTGCTGTTGTAACTTCAAATGTTATGGTTGCAAGTTGAGGACAATCTAGTCCGTATTGGCTAGATAAAATGCTGCTGCTGAACCTGTGTTTTGTGGAGATGAAAATGTTAATATTATTTGTTTCCCATTTGTTCCAGATGATGAGATTCACTTTGTGCATCTTGATCAAAACAGGTTGGACCATATCCCCATTAATACTGTTTTGCAGCTTGCTGGAGTTGAAACAGTAGATTTTACCTATAGATCTCAGATTATTGATATATGAACTTTTAGAAGAAAAATACATCTGCCAAGACAAGTGATATATATCAGCCGACCATTGTGGCAATTCACCCATAGTGAGGTTACTGTGAAATTAATAAAACAGAAGTAGCTCCAGAATAGATTTTTACACGCCAAAAAAGAGCCTTTAAACTTAATATTGTGCTCAAGACACAATAATGCACCTAACAAGAAAACAAGTTATTAAACCTGCTGCGGAAAAGTAATGATTTTATGGAGTCTTTGGGTTTATTTCATACTATTCCACTTAAAGTTTAACTGTTTTGTGTTAATGACTGAAATGCATGGATAACAATTGGTCTTTTTGCCTCTTCAGTGTTTAATTAAAACAGGACTTCAGATCAAAACAAAAATGCAAATTTTAATTGTCTATAATTGCTTTCTTGGAAGCCAAAGTGGTGTGTATGTTATTCTGAAGTCTGTAAACTAGAAGCTAACTGAGGAAAGAGAACTTAGAGAATTAATTTCATGGTAGACTATTGACTGGGTAATTTTTAGTCTTGACACCCCACTGATCTTGAATTAAAATTTATCTGCAATTTTTTCTGCAGTATTTTATTAAGGTGCACGCAACAGAATAATCAGTGTTACACCCAAGTAATGCGTTTCAGATTATACTTTTCAACTTTTGATCACTTTGATCCCAAGAGTTCAGAAAAGGAAAGATCAATTATATATTGCAAGAGGTGGTAAAAGTATAATCGTGCAAGTGCTGTTAACATACAGTTAACCAGAAGTCCTCAGCACAATGCAGGTAGTCCTTGATTTACAACCATTTGTTTAGTGACCATTCAAAATTACAAATGCATTGAAGTTTTCACAACCGTTGCCACATCTGCATGATCACGTGATCAACTGGCATATATTTATGACAGTTACATTGTCTTTGTGTCATGTGATCACCATTTGTAACTTTTCCAACAAGCAAAATCAACAGGGGAAGCCAGATTCACTTAATAACTGCCTGGTTCACTAAACAACACTTGACAACTGTGGCAAAAAAAGGTCATAAAGTGGAATGTGACTCACTTAACAACTGCCTTGCTTAACAACTGAAATGTTGAGTTCAATTATGATTGTTCGCCAAGGGCTACTTACAATGCTCCTTGGTGCCACCAGGAGTTCTAGTTGAGAAATATTGGTTAAAACTATTAATTATAGAAAATGACAGATTCTCCAGCTTTGATATTCTAAGATTATTTATGAAGACATACAGAAAAACTGAAAATGCAAAATGTATATAATATGTGGATTTAGTATTTTATTTAGCCTGACATTGGCAACTATGTAAAAATCAGTGCAGAATTGGAACATAATCATTAAGACAAAACACACATATATACATGTGTTCTATAACTAGCAATTTTCATGCCTGCCAACTACTTTAGTCAGATATAAATTTTTATTAAATTTCCTATTATATACTGTAATCCTCTCCCCCCTCGCCCCTGAAAAAAATAGCAATAAACCAATTTTAGAGAGGACTTTTAGCCTATATTTTCTAGCTATGTATTATATGTAATTTAACCTTTATCAAGTAGTAAATGTAAGGGACATGATCAGTTTTATAAACAAAAAAATGTTGGGGGTTTACTCAACAGTAAATCATGGGTTAATTTGATCTATGGTTTATAAATTATTCCACACAGTAGATCCATTATTCCACACAGTCCTCAAATACTCTACCTAAAGATTAATTTCCACAAGGCTTGATAGTGTATTTATTTCTCGGGTTTATATTCTGCTTTATATTTTCCCAATCACGATCTTATGCAGTAGATTGGGCTGAGACAGTGATTTTCGTGGTTGAAGATGCATTTCCCAGCTTCTGGTCCAGTTCTGTAACCACTCCACCATACTGTATTAGCTCTTGTCTGATGTTTGAGCATTACAAATAAAGATTTGACCTAATTCCCAAAATATACGCTGAAACAATGTGTAATCCTACTCAAAACAAATATTTTTATGATTATTCAATCATTTTCTGTCAATGACACCTCAACATTTATATCTTAAATGTATTAGTCCCTTCTCCATAAACAGGTTCTTTAACATTATGTTGATGTCAATTCTTATGATCGCATGGTAGGTTCATCTCACTTCACTGGTATCTAAGATGTATATTTGTGGCAGTGGTGGGATTCAATTTTTTTTACTACCGGATCTGTGGGCGTGGCTTGGTGGGCGTGGCAGGGAAAGGATACTGTAAAATCTCCAGTCAGAGGTGGGATTTGCCAGTTCTCCAAACTATTCAAAATTTCTGCTACTGGTTCTCCAGAACTGCTCAGAACCTGCTGAATGCCACCTCTGGTGTGTACTCCACAGAAAGTTCTGTGGAGTACATCAATACACACTGAATTACGTTGCAAGAAATTTTAACTTTTTACAATTCTGCATGATTTCTTTTTGGTTTTAACAAATTAACTAAAGAGTTCAGGCCACAAAACCTGTTTTAAAAACAAAAAGTCCTGGAATATCAATTCTGGTGGTAAAGTTTTAATTATACAAAATTGGCTGTATTAAAGTGAGTATTTCTCCTCTTCATCTCTGACAGTACCCTATCAAATTTTCTTGGAATCCTAGGCTTCCCCAAAGTATAGTTCAAAATCCCCTGGATTTTCTTATTAATAAGTTGGTGGGACAAAACCTGTCCTTTTAAGAATCTTGTTTGCGGCCTGACGCTAGAAATGGCTGCTTTCCTAAGGATCTACCATCCTGACCTTTACCCATGAAAATTCGTAATGGACATAAGGGGTTAAAAATGGCCTTTGAAATGTGAGAATGTGAATGTCCAGCAGATGGCACACTTCCCCCAAAGGGAAGCCACAACAGTAAATAGCTGTACTGTATGTATATATTTCCGCACCTCAAAAAAACAGGCAGGAAAATTGAGAACGAAGAGCACAGCTGGTAACATTTTATAGATGCACTATGCAAAAACTCCATGCAAATTATGAGGTGTGTTCAGAAACAGTTTGCCTTATACTGTACTTTTCTAATTGCTCTTTCCTCACATCTGTGTAGTCATCAGCAGTTGTAGCTTCAAGCAAGGGAAACTAGAATTATTCAAATTTCCCGTCTAGTTTTATTGGACAGGCAGAATTTTTCAAAAGACAGCTGTTAGAATTGTTTTCAGTGAGAATTCATAGAGGCTAATGTATTTGAGATGGAGCAAACATGGACATGTGTGCATGTCATTACTAATCAATTCATTATTTTGTTGATTTTTTAATCAGTTTTCAGTTGCCAACCTGGTTCTCCTGCCTATTAAATCTAAAGCAATTTAATAAATGTAAAATCAAGAAATTCACACATATGCTTATTTTAACTATTCAGTATAAGCATGCCAGGAATCAAGATATAAACCAGCTGAAGGCTCTCCTCTTGTGATAGCCATGGAATTCAATTATTTCCTGGAAATCATTCATCAATTCCATGCTAAGTAACATGCATAAAATAAACCTACAATCCTAGTTCTTCTATAGAAGTCACTTTTAATATACTATCTGCTTCCATGTGGAAGAGATTCCTCTAGTGAATTGGGGCTTTCCTGATGTGTATGTAACAACTTCTTTGTTTCTGCCGTCCAAACAGATAACAAAAATAAAATATTAACTGTGCCTCCTCGATACTATGCTTAACTTTTTGCGTGGTTTGTTGTTATGGTTCACTTTAGAAATAACAAGCTTGAAGCAATGGAAAGTGGAATTATTCAAATTGTTTCCTCTAGTTTTATTTGAATTTTGAGACACGGGGCCAACCGCTCACAATGGAAGATATTGCATATATCAGGCGAGGATGGGGTTGGAGGTTGCAACGCCCTGATGAATGAAGTGGTCCTTTTGCAATTTCTTTTCGGGGGGAGAAAAATAGAGCGGCCGTGCAGGCACTCTCGGGACTCGTTCGCCTTTGTGACGCAGGTGCTCAGGTGTATCGCTATGACATCACTCTGTCAGAGGCTCTGCGATTGTGACCTCACACTGGCCCGGCCCAATGAGGAGCGAGCCTGGGGGGGGAGGCCGAAGAGGGAGCGCTGCCTGAGAGCGGGAGCCGCGGCGGCAAGTGGCAGGTTGGGAGCAGCTGAGGGGGGCGGGGGGGCGGCGCTTCAGAAAGCGGCCGCAGTTGCCTTCCCTCCTCTTCCTCCTGCTGGTCCTGCTCCTCCTCCTGCTTTGGCTCCCGTTGGGCTGCTTATACCCCTATTGGGGGTGAGGCGGCGGGGATGAGCCCGGGTGCCCTGCAGCCGCCGCCGCCGCCTCCTCCTCCGCTATCACCGCCGCCATGAAGCGGAAGACTTCTGGGGTGGGGAGCCGAAGGTACTCGGCCCCGGCTACTCTGCCGGCCACGGCACCGCCGGCATCCAAGAAAACTCGGAGCTCCGCCGCCCTGCCGATCTTGGGCGAAGCAGAGGAGCAGTCCCCCCGAGCCCCCAGGCGCGACATCTGCCTACAAATCTCAGGTGAAGAAAGGGGCGCTGCGAGGAATCGGGGAGTCTGAAACACCCCCTCCCTCCCAACTAGCCGGGCGGTTCGTATGGACGTGTCTGAGCGGACGACTTTTCGGTCTGGTTAAGTGGGATTCGGGGGGCCTAACGAACCTAATAGTAGTAAACAACTCCCGTGGAGTTAGTTTCCAGAAGTGCTGCTTGGTTGCTCCGATGTGGGGCTTTGGTGGGTGTTTGCAGTGCTGGGGGGGGGGGTGTCGGAGGCGACCCATAAACAAGCGCGAGCGTCTGGATCCGTTCCTCGTTTTGAGGTGCCTCCCAGTCTCGGGGGGTTAAAACGAGGAAAATCTCAGTGAATGTATTTTTGAGAGAAGGTTTCTAATCCCCGTGGCTGTCCCTCTGGGGGGTGGGGAATGCTGTAATTGTCTGAGGAAAACATAAGGTTACCGTAATACTCATATCGTATATTACCCAAATTGCAGGTCATACCTTGGAAAATAATTTAAATGCTTCAGGCGTGAAGATGCAGTTTGAAAAGGCCGAGCGTTTCTTTCACTTTTTCTTGTGCTACTTTCTTCTGCAGGATTGGTATTCGAGTAGAGAGGGAAACAATACTTTTTATTTTTTGCTGAATGCGTCTATTTTCCTGGCTCCTGTTTTGCAAAAATCTTTTATGATTCAATACTGTTTTGGCATCAAAAGTAATTGATAAAAATGACATCTAGATTGTTTTGCCAATTGTTCCATTGTTATGTTGTTATTGTTGAGTTGTGTTAAAAATGTGATGGGAAATATGATAGAAAGCATTGTACTGCTTGGATTTATAAATAGGCAACTTTAGTGGCTTCTTTCTCAGCTTTCTGTTCTTTGCATTTTAAATTTAATATATATATATTGTAACCTGCATATCAAATATTTTGTGTTTCACATAAACTTAATGTATAATCTGTGAAATGCAATTCATCACAGTGCAAATATTAATTTTAATTATTAATATTAAAAATTTAAAAATGTAAAAACGCAATAGCAAGATTATTTTCTCTGTTAAATTTTTTAAAAATGTTGATCAAGGCGGGGGAAGAGATGGGAAAGGGACAGGATGAAATTTTGCCAGACCTTCTTAAGGCTTCTACTTGAATTGTCCTGTGCCCATCTTTTTCAAGTATTTGCACTATGGTTTTGTTATCTCTATTGAGACAAGAAAAGAGATGTGCAGAGGCAATTTCCTGAAAAACTATGTTATGTTGATTAGTGATGATTTGAGAACATTCATTTAGCCTGAGGAGATCTCCAGGGATTTTTTTTTGGGGGGGGGGTGAGGAGGGGTTAAATGAACAATCCCACCTGGCATGTCAAAAGTAGTTTCCTGTAGTTGTGACTTTTCTCTGTAAAAGCTAAATGAAAAAAAGTTGATGGATGCATAAGGCACAGATACTGTGAAAGACATAAGGTGACTAGACACCATAATGATTTCCAATCTATTGTTCACTAACAGATTGGGACCCCAAAAAACCCCACCTGAATCACCACTTTGACTGTTCAGATCATTTAAATTAAAACCTACAGTGGGTGTCTGCTATCTGTGTGTTACAATTGTGACCATGGGAGTTTGTTTATGTTGGGGAGCTCTATACTCCCTTTTTCATTGTGTTCTTCCCTAGAGGCCCCATTTACTATTGGCATGATTCCTCTTGTCCAAGAAGGTAAACCAAAAGGCAGAGTAGGCCTCAGAGTGAAAATTGTAGGCCTAAATGAAGGTATTTCATATCAGAGAAAGGGCTTTTGGTTACCTGAAGTTCCTCTTTTAGCAACAGATCCCTTCACTAGATCTCAATCCATTCTAAATTACAGAAATTCTCCAGGTTGTTATGAATGATTAAATGGACTTAAAAAGCTGCTGAAAAAATAAGGAAAGGAAAAACTATGTTTAGTTTCTATATGATTGGATTGAACTCCAGGGAAATGGTGACCATTGTGGCCAGACCCCTAGATTATGGCTCTTTAACTGAAAGAATGATTTTGGTTTCAGTTTTCAAATCAATCAACTTCCTTCAGATATGTTTACCAAAAGAAAGACAAGCCTGAAATTTATATAACCCCACTTCCTAAGAGAATCATCTGTCTGTTTTATTGCCATACTGTCACTAAAGTTAAGTTTTGAATAAATTATTTTTTATATGTCTAAAGACAATTTGCAATTGTTTTTTTCTTAAAATATAAATTCCTCATTGCAAAGTTTTTTAAACTACATTGCTGGAGGTTTTGAAGTATGCATAAACTCTATAACTTGGTATGTTTTCAATTAGGATCACTATTTGTTAGAAAATGCACAAAATTATTTGTTTCATTTTTCTTGGTAATTTAAATTATTTAAACCAAGTTCAGGTTGGCTGGATTTAATCTGACCAGGGCCCAATAGTAAACTCAGTATTGCTCTGAATCTTGATTTAAAAAGCATGTGTAGAGAAAAGCAGTCCAGACTAGATTATTACACTTGAACAGAAAAAAAATACTCAAGAAAAACATTATTCTTGTATTCTTATGGGGTTTTATGACATTTACCTTTGCCCGCCTTGAAATCAGTTTTTAACAGTTAATCTTTAACTTTTAATAAAATTAAAAGGAATTAAAACTGGCAATAATATAAAAGGAAATATATATATTATGAATATTGCATGCAAATTCAGCAGCTATATTACAGCTAGTATAAAGAAGGCAACTAGCAAAATCCTAACTATATTTTAGTCTCATTTTCCTTTTCCAAAGTTCTTAAAGCCTGTATATATTGTAATTCTGATCCACATATCAGCTTCATGTATTGGTTGTTAATGAAGATTATGTTTTTTCATAGTCACGCAACGGCTTCGTCATAGTGTAGCATACCATCATAATTTTACTATTATAATTGAAAAATACATGCACCCTATTATTTACTATGTGTTAATTAAAACAAAACTTATTGTATTGTATTCATAGTCAAATCAGATATATTTTAAAACCTTTTTAGTTCCAAGTTTTTGCAGTGGAAAATAAATTGCATCCTAACTGTGGTGCCTCTTATTGAGCAAAAGCTGCATTTGGCTAGGCTCACACATCACTGTCAATGGTTAGGTTCTTTTATCACTTAACCCCAAATCAAACTACAATTATGGCTTACTTCAAGGTGTGAAGCAGCCATTTCATACCAGAAATTACCAATTTTATATTATTAAGTATTTCTCAAGCATCTGAAGGAATGGTCCTTTACAAGCCCTTTAATTTTTAAAAAGACATGTTTGACTGTTGTTTCTTCTGCTATATTATGGCTGAAAAACCTCTATTCAGATTTAAAAACTTTTAGTGACATGCAGCTTCACCATAGATATTTATACTAAAAGATTTACAGTTGCTTTACAATATCTTAGAGAGAAATACTATATTTTCAGAATGTAACCTGTTTTGACAGGGAGCTATCTATTCATATAAATAACATAGTAGTCACTACCTCTGTAAAGATACTAGACAGAAGAGAATTGTAATACACGTGTGTGTTGAAATGTACTTGGCAAATCTGTCCTATAAAAGATTAAATAATTCATTCTGAAGGACTGCTTTGACAGAACAACTCTTCAGTCTGGATTAGTCTAGAGTTAATCTGGAGTTTCAGTGCAGGAACTCAATATTTTAATAGTGCAGTATTATATCAGTCATGGTGCCACAGAAATATTCACCAACAGCTGCTCGCAAGAATATATAAACTATTTTTAGAAAGACGGTGATAAATACAAAATGGCAGATAATCAATCATATGTAATATGTGTACAATATATGCTCCATGTACCCAAATTAGGTAATATTTGCTTTGAGAAACTATTATTTAATTATTATTTAATTATTGTAAGTCATTGAAAGTTGCATACAAGTTTAATAAATTATTACTATTACCGTATTATTATGCATACAATAATATGAAATAATAGCTGGTTCTTTAGTTGGTGTTGACCTTCATACACATATTCTCATATTCTTCTCAAAAACATAGGTCTAAGAAGTTGTAATGTATCCAAGCATTATGGCCTTTTGTAATTGACAGGTGGAAATTTTTGTTAAATTTACAGATTTTCTAAATGTCCTCCAAGATTTTTTGATATGACACCAAGTGTGCAAAAAACCACTGGGACCAACACAGCTAGTTTATGCCATAATCCTTTCACTTCATCTTTTCAGTTCTTGATACTTTGTGATCTTCTCCCATTCTTTGTCTTCTATTTTACTGTCCCCTGGTATTGTCACATCAATTATCCACGCTTTCTTCATTTTATTATTATTATATGGACAGAGGAGCTGGAAGTCTGAATCAGAAGCTTTGTGGTTTACTTATGCAGATTTGTAATGCGTAAGATATAGAAAGCAGGAAAAATGTAAAAGAGAAGTTATCTAAAGAGACATAGAGACAATATTAATTACAATGCAATAGTAATTACAATATTTGAGAAGCATAAGCAACCTTGAAAAATAATACTACCATAAGCCATTACCATAGACTATTTATTTTCCATTTTATTTTAACAGTTATTTAAAAATACAACCAGATAGAAAATAAATATATATATTTACAGGCTGTATAAAATTGACAATAATTTTCAAAGTAGCATTAGATTAATACTACATATAAAGATAAAATATCACTTCGAACTATTATTGAAATATCAATAATCAGAAGAATAATCAGAAGAAATAAGAGAAATTTCTATTATAATTAAGTCCTATCCTTACTAAAATAAATACTTCAATGACTTACATTGAAAAATCCACACTTTGGATGCAGTGTAAACCCATATGTAGAATTATAGTCCATAAATAGCTTCCAGATTAAATTCCATATTAAGTGTGTTTTTTTACACCACAGAGTCATTGTTTACATTGATGCATACTCCCATGCCTTACTGTCTACTATTCTTCTAAAGCAGGTGTGTCAAAATCACATCATGTTGTCATGTATCATTACTTTTTTCCCCTTCACTAAACCAGGGATGGGCTTGGCCAATGCATATGCATCTGGCCGCTGGCTGCAAGTTTGATGCCCTTGTTCGAAAGCAGAGGTGGGCTACTGCTAATTCGGACCGGTTCACCCGAACCGATTGTTCTGATCTGCAGTTCCAAAATCAGCCCAAAAAACATTCTGAAAATGTCCTGAAAACAGCTCAAAAAAGCTGGCTACGAGAGGAGGAGAAGCCAGGTGAGCCAGATCCAAACATGTCCCGGGTCCCCTCATCCCAGAAGCAGCAACCTCGCACTCTTCCCCTCTCTGCTAGCCCCCTTCTTCACATGGGATCATCCGGCAATGGAGAGGGAAGAAGGGGGTGACATTTCTGTGTGCTCCCATTTTTGTGTGGCACTTTTCCCTGAATGCTGGCGGCTGCCGCTGCCCCTTCTCCCTCTTTGTCTCTGGTGCTGGGCAATCTTGTGCGAAGAAGAGGGCTAGCAGAGAGGGGAGAGAGTGAGGTTGCTACTTCTGGGAGGAGGGGACTCGGGAAGCGTCTGGGTCCAGCTCACCCAGCTTCTCTTCCTCTCGCAGCCAGCTTTCCCAGTCTAGCTTGATGCAGGCTTCCTCTCCAGGCTCCTGTAGGTTTTCCCCTAGTCAGACAAAGCAAGGCAAAAAACCAGCCCTCACTGGGGCCCAACCTCAACGACAGCATGCTTGGAAAGAGCAATGTAAGCTTCATGCCACCTTCGCCAAACTAGACTAGGGAGGGAGAACGTGAGCCAAGCAAAGAGGTGAGGGGCGTCTGCAACATGTTGGGCCTGGCGGACTTTCTGAACCTTGCAAAAGTGTGTGTGTGTGTGTGTCTGAGTCAATAAGAGAGAGAGGGAT
>JANHFN010001083.1:39123-58426 GCA_032468175.1 Toxicocalamus goodenoughensis | reverse complement strand
ACAAAGTATCACATGTCCATGATGGATTTACAATATCTTTTTCATTTGGTTCTATTAAGCAAGTCACCATGGGTTATCAACTGGGTGTCTTAGTATGACTAACAAAAAAATGCAGAAAGTGCTTGTGGTGCTTGAGACTTAAGATCATTTTTGTGATCTTTTTTCAAGTGTCTTTACAATTCGGCCTGGTTCCACACGCGATGGTGTTGCTAAGCATGTTTGTGGTGGAGCCGGTCTAAGTTTTCTGCCAGAATGGCACGAGAAAGACACAAAGCGGCCAGGAAAAACAAAAACCGGAGGCCAGGCAGTGACCAAAATCTTCCATTCCTCCCACGAGAAACTAGGCCAGCCCGAGGTTTCAGGGAGGCTCCTAGACTGGGCAAAGGCCCTTGGTTGCAGTGCGAAGGTGGCAGTGGCCAGTGGTTGGCAAGGAGGGGCTCTGCTTCCTTCGCCAGCCAATGGCCGGTGCTCGGTGCGAAGCTATAGAGAGCTGCCTTCTTGGCTGAAGGAAGGGGACGCGTTAATGATTGTTGGGAAAGTGTCGTCGGCGCCTTTGGCAGAAGCGGAGGAGCCGGAGCCGCGGTCGGAAAAGCGAGCAGGGACACCGGGCGCGCGCCGCTCTTAAGGCCCCTTTGCAGGGAAGCGCGGCGGGCCGGTATTTGGGAATTGTTCTTTGGGCCGAAGAAATGAGCGACGCGGGGAGCACGAGAAGGCGCGCGGGAAGAACTGGCGGCCCTCTCGAGGTTGCCTGTTGAAGGAGGGAGCTGCAGGAAACCCAGAGGGAAAAGCTTAGAGGATTGTGGCTCCTTTTTCCGGGGTGCCCCTCGCCCCGGCGTTCGAATTGGCCCGGGGAAAGGCTGCTTTCTCCCCCCCATACACACACACTTGGAAGCAAGAGTAGGGACGTTGCGGTTAGTTCTCCGAGGAGGGAGGGAGAGATTTAGGAGTTTCTGACCGAGGCTGCAAAAGTCAGCAGCGACCTCCGCAAAGCAGCCATTTCCAGCAGCTCTGTGGCGCTGCTCGCCCAGTCCTTGGTTTCTCGGTTGAATGTTGATAAACGGAGATGAACCCCGCCAAGCGCTTGCCCTTCTGCGCGGAGTTAGTTAAAGGTAAGCAAACGGCGGCGCTTTAAAGGAAATGCGGGGGTGGAGAATGGCTTTCCCCTCTGGTGCGTTTAAAATTCCGACGGAAGAGGCAGAAGTTTTCCGCCAAGTGGGGGGAGCGGCCAACTAGGCTCCTTCGATGTGGGTTTTCAAGCTTTCCTCTTTTTTTTTTTTAAGCAGGGCAAGCGGTTTAAAACAAAACAAAACAGAGGTGCCCGCGGGTATGTTGCACAATTTTCTGCCTCTGTCTGTACCGGAACTTAAGCCCTTTAAATCTTTGGAGTAAGTGGAATGAATGTGTCTGTAGGGCTATTAGTTGGTTTCACAAAACTTCCCAAAATTGCGAATCACCACAGCAGTTGGTGATGTGTTCTACTGGCCTCCTTGCCCGCCCATATACATTTTCTGGGCCATTTTTATTAAAGTGTGGGCAACATTTTTGAATTCGTTAGGATTTCCACAGGTTCTGATATGTAAGCTCAAGTGTTTTTCAATAAATATTTATTTATATAGTCTTATGCTTAACCATATTTACATGGAAATAATAAATGTAACAAATCATGAAGCAGTCTTGATTTTTTTTATTCAGAATAAATTAATTTAGCATTGTTCACAGTTTTGGATTTTGTGCCATTTATAAAAGTTTCTTTGCGAGAGTTTTAAAAATATCCCTCATCTTTGTTATTTCCCCAGTTAGATTTCAGAGCTTTTCCAACCAATTAGAGATGAATTATGTCTTGGCCACTATTTTTTAATCTGTATTTCCTGCCAAACTTTCCTCTGTTTAAGAAATCCTAACAACTGTCACTGAAAGTAGTAATTTAAGATCTCTTAGTCATGGGAAGGATAGAATTGCAAGGCTGTGCTCTTTCTGCAACTCTGCTTAGAGACCATGTTAACTTAGTTAACATTGTAGTTAGTGTGTATGAGTAAGCAACATGAATACATCTGCAAGAGACAGTCTATACATGCAGTAGCTACCATCAGTGGACTTTCGTCATTCTTTGAAGCACTAAAAGTTTCCAACATGGAAATTGCCAAGATTGAAAACAATGTGTTGAAATCTATTTACCTCAACTTTATTATATTTTATAGATAACCAAGGCAGCAAACATATCTAATATAATAACATAACACTTCCTCCTATTTTCCCCACAACCCGGTGAAATAGGTTGGGCTGAGAGAATAACTGACCCAAGCTCACCCAGCTGGCTTTCATGCCTAAGGTTAGTATCATGGATACTAACATGAATAGTTTTACAAAACAGTGCTTTATTGATGAAAGAAACTTACAAATTCACAATTTTCTTACCTGGTGATTTAACCTTTGACCAAACTTTTATTGCATAATTCTATTTCTAACGTGTTAGGAAGTGATGTCAGTAATTTCAAAAACAGGCCATAAATACAGCTGAATTGTAACATTCTTTCACATGATTCATGTGAAATAATTTCCTTAATGTTGCACAGAAAAGGATTGTCATTTCAGTGAGGCAGATCAGAATTGTTTTTGACAACTCAGGGTATGAATTTCTTATATCCAAATTTAACAGTTCATCAACAGTATGCCATATTGAATAATTATTAATACTTACGTTGACAATTTCCTGAAATCATCAAATTCTGAATGGAAGTTTTTATTTTTGCTGTTGTAACTTGGCTAAAAAGAAATAGATAAATCAACCCATTTTCTACAATTGTCTTTGTGTTCATTATAAATACTATTTTGGTGTTTTTGTTTGTTTTCAATTTCAGATCGTCTTTATTTTGCCATTCTGTTCCATAAACCAAAAAGCGGTAGTACAAGTACACACTATTTCTGCATAGATGATGAATTTGTATATGAAAAGTAAGTATAATATTATTTCCTTGCTCTGCAAGACAAAAAGTAAGAGCAACAGCATATATAAAAATACATTGTGAAGCTTTCTGATAAAATAAATAGAATAGTATCTAGTCTTCTATCATTGGCCAATTGTAGCCAGTTAGAAACCTTTGATTCTAGCAGCATTATTTACATTGTGTACAGTAATCTCATAATCTTATTCCTCATAAATTTTATATAGTTTAAATTGTTGGCCCTCATTACTTGTGACAAGGAAGATAGGTGTAATTTCACTGTACTTTAGGGTGTGTGTGTGAATTTTATATATTTGAGTCAAGTCAATCTTCAATCCTAGCAGTATCTTAGACAGATCCATGCAACTTTCTCAATACCAGGACAATTTTCAGGACTTTTCTTCCCATTACTGCTTTAAAGTCACCTGGCTATAGTTTCTAGCCTGATGCATTTAATCATAAAATTGGGTCTCTAGAAAGAAATTGCTTCCTTTTTTAATTCTGAATTTTCTAGCATTCATCTTTTTAGGTAGCTATGGTATAGAACAGGGGTGTCAAACTTGATTTCATTGAGGGCTGCATCAGGTGGTGTTTGACCTGGGGGAGGGCAGGGGAGAGTAACCAGGGTGGGCATGGCCATCTTGACATGTCAGGGGTGCCTGTGGTAGTCTGAGTGCTCTGTCAGTGAAAACAGGCTCCTGGGCTCCATTTTCAGCTGCGATGGCCTCCTGCAGCCCTCTGCCAGTGAAAATGGAGCTTGGGGGGGCACATGCAGTCTTCCTGAACTCCATTTTCGCTGGCAGAGGCACTGCGGGCCGGTCCTTTGCTGTTTCCAGGACAGCCCCATGGGCCAAATCTAAGCTCCCCACAGGCTAGATCCAGCCCATAGGCCTTGACTTTGATACCCCTGGTATAGAACATCGTAGTCTATTCAAAATGATTCAGTTCAGTAATTGAAATTGAAACTGAAACAAAGTTTGGTTGATATTTTTTGCTTTGAAAATAAGTTTTATTGAATTTGGAATAAAGCAATCAAATCTGCTTTGAGCTGAATATTCTTAGAATCTTATTTTCTAATAAGATAGGAAATGCTTATTGAAAAACTAGCAAAATGTACTAAAGTAGAAGATATTCATATTTTCAAATATGAATTTTCAGAAATTCTGCATTTGTAGGTCCTTTATCAGTTAGATACAGTGAAAAAGTGAGTCAAAAAATAGTGACTAATGATCGTTTTTTTCACATTTAATGGCTGTTGTAGCATGTCCCAGGTCATTTGATTTACATTTGAATGCCTGAAATTGGTTCATATTTATGACAGGTGCAGGGTTCCAGGTCATGTGATCAGCTTTTCTAGTCTTCTGACAAGCCAAGTCAATGTGGAAGCCAGATTCATTTGACAACCGTGTTACTAATTTAACAACTGCAGTGATTCACTTAACAAATGTGACAAGAAAAATAATAAAATGGAGCAAAACTCAACGTATTTTTCACTTAGCAACATCAATTTTGGGTTCAATTGTGGTTTTAAGTCAAGGACTATCTACATCTGGGATACTGCAAACATTTTAAATAGTCTATCCTAGAGGATGGGATTTTTTGCATTTGCCTCCTTCCTAGGGTTGAGAGAAAGTGCCCGGCCCAAGGTCATCCAGCTGGTTTCATGGCTAGAATGGAATTAGATTGCAAGGTTTCCCATTTTCTAGCCTGATGCCTTAACCACTACCGCAGTCTGGCTCTATCTTGAGAGGTTGCATGGTTTGTTAAGAATGAGATAATAATGTAGGAGTACAGTATGGGTATACTTTCTCTATCAAATACGGTAATGTGTTTACTGCAAAAATAGATGTAAGCTGATTGAATTTCTGAAAAACAATCTCCAGTTCTCCAGAATATTTATTTCCTTTCCCAATTTTTAAATTAAAAAACAAAGGTCAGAAAGATTTAGCAAATACTTAGGGAGTGTCATAGTAAATCAAGTAATTCAAAAGAAGTAATTTTATAAAATGCTGTTGGAACAATTAGCAGCTAAAATTAGTGGCAGTAGTAAGGGAAGGAAGAAGAAAAGATATTAATAAGGACTTTATTTTTGCTTTATTTATTTGAGAATAAATAAATGAACCCAATAAATAATTATTTTTATTCCTTTTATTTTAGTGCTATTGAGTACTAAATATTAGTAGTAGTTCTTAGTATTTGCACAACTTCTATTGTGCAAATATTTAATTTTTATAATGAGATTGCTTGAAGCTTGTTTAAAGCTTTCATTGTACTATATACATATTATTTTTCTAAATGAACATTATGTAGCAGTCAAGAAGGCTTATTTGAAACAGAACTCATTATTCTAGAGCAGGGTGTCAAACTGGTGGCCCGCAGGCTGGGTCCATCATTTTTTTCTAAGGTTAAACCTGGAAGCAAATTAATACATTTGTTTAATTCTATAAACATTTGCTATGTTTTAAAATTATTATTGTATTTGTTAACTGATCTGAAGCATATTTAGGTCGAAGAATCATGTTTCATGTTAAATTGAAGAATAATGGTAAATATCCATCTCCACAGTCTCCATTGAGTTGAGCTTTTACTTCTGGTAACTTCATAAACATTGTTATGTACCTTTGTTAACAACAAAATGGACATAATTTGCCACTGCATTCTCTTAGGATTTTTTTTTTACTTCCCAGTCTAGCTTATAACTTAATGGTATCCCATCCAAGTATTAATCAGGTCCAGTCCTTCTTTGTTTCCAAAACCAGAAAGTCAGTTGGGAACTATATTTTCTATTACAGAGGCTAAGCATTCTTCCTTGATTAATAATTGTGACTGAACTACTTTAAAGGTCTATGTCTCATATATTTACACTGGGAAACTTATGACCTATCAAGCATTATAGAAGTCTTACCTCCAGATAAAGGTTAACGTTAATGGCAATGGCTATCCAGTACATCCAGAGAGTCCCAAGTAAGGAATTGTGGCTTGGATGGTGTATCCTTGAATGAAAAGCAGTTGAAATAAAGAGAAGATCTTATATTGTTGTACCGCATTCTCATTATTGGCCTCCAGAAATTACAAATACTGGTATTAATCCAAAGCACTAACTATGGGAATGTGTAGCATTGTTTATTGCATTTATTACAAATGACAATAGAGTTGCAGTGTTACTTTTTTGGATAGACTCAAAAATATTTTCTAACTTGCCATGGTATCTCGCCATCACTTTAAGGAAGAGTTATTTTTACGGAGATCAAAAACTTTACCTAGAGATGGTTGAAATTATTGACTGGGTTGAAGCTAGAGACTTCAATTTTGGTTTTAATAATATGAATCAGTTAAGTTATATTAGAAAAGGCCTGCAGTCCAGAAAAAATTGATAGAAAACAATTATGTGTCAATTTTATACAGACTGTATCAATTTTATGTAGATGAGACCTGTCTAAATGGTTCTCTCATAGCATTTCACTATGCTACCGGTAAGAGCAAACAGTTGTTCAAGCTGTTTGAGCATTAGGCTGCCAGAGAAATTGCTATCTATATGCCTGAAATGTTTAGATACTGATTTGTCTTCCTCCATTTTAGTTCCCTCCAGTTATTTGGAAATTGTGGGAGTTGAACTCATACACATCTGAAAGAAAACAGTGGGAAATTCTACTCTAGGTTTAGGGTTTTCTCTTTGTGCCTCTCTGTCAGTATAACCTGCCATAAGATCTTCTAAATAGTAAGTAGGTTATAAGTAATATGAATAGCTGAACAAATTAATACAAAAATACATGTTAAAAAGAAGTCAGCTCAGGGTAAAGATGTATTTAAATAAACATCAGGCATTTCTCTATTTAGTCATGATGAACATTCAGATTTCTGCAACTGTAGGTCCTTTATCAGTTACATACAGTGAAAAAGTGGGTCAGTTAAAACACCAAACCTATTGGCATATACAGAGGCAAGCTCAGATCAATGAATCATGCAGTGTTGAGTCAGTCGGCTCTCTTTGTGGGTTGATAATTCAGGCTTAATAGAGCATGTTATGTGTGTACTGTTGAATTAGTCACTTTTATATTTTAATTGAAGATGTGACTACAAAATATTGCATTATCTATTCTAAAATGGTTTTACCATTTATTGACATTGCTGACTTATTTGATAATATATGTAAAGCTTGTAAGATTCTCCCCCCCCCCCCATTAATTACATTGTGTTTCAACGGTTGTCTTGAAAGAGATGGAGAAATACGCCAGTTATAATGCCTATTTATTAAAATTTAAGCAGCTGCAGTGGGAGTGTATAGAGAGAATGTGGGGGGAGGAGTTTAACAGACATTTCAATAAGGTCTTTTTTTTCCTTCCCTATCCTTCTCTTCTCCTTCCCCCTCCCCTTTTTCCAAGCTTCTATGCAGATTTTGGCCCACTCAATCTGGCAATGATTTACAGATACTGTTGCAAGCTAAATAAAAAATTAAAGGTAACATCTAATAGTTTGGTTATTCTCAGTTTCTTTATAAAATGTTAGAAGGGGTGAACATTATATTCTATTTGTCTTGTTTGCACTTTTTTATTATTGTATACTCCCCTCCCAGAAGAAATAATAAAATCAAGATTTATTTTGGCACTGTTGTTACTCTAGTAAATGAGAATATGTTTGCCAGAAGAGTGGGAAAGTATATGATCAATTTTAGATTTTTATTTCAGAGTATAAATAATTGGAAATTCATAATCTGGCTAAGGATTAAAGGCAGAAATATAAACTTATAAAACTTAAAGTCGTAATAATCAGGAGCAGAAAAAAACTTATTGAGAAACTTTGCGTCTCTTTCCTGGAATATATTGGAGTGGTTGGTTTTCAATATCTAGCTTTTAATTACAGAAGGAAATTTCTTTAGTATATTTTTAACAGCTTATGTGTATTCATAGTTATTCACATTCCTGAAGATGGTAGTACTGGCATATTTTAGTCAACTTATTATATAAAGCATAATATTGAAAATATAATTCTTATAATTTATGGGACTGTAGTTTAATGTATAAATAAATTGCAGGAATGAAATCTGTTCCCATTTCATGATCCCTCTGAAAATGAAATAATTTTAGTTACTATGTTTGTTTTCATCAGTTGTGTCATGATACAGATAAATAGCTTGTAATTTATCTCTTTCTTTTTTCATGTAAATAGTCACATGCAACAGCTGACTGAGCTGCATGGTAACTAGCCAGTTATTTTCATGTATAACAGTAGTATCCATAGTGTCAGTAATACTTGACACTATTGTAATATGTGGCATTGTAAAAACCCTTGGAACTTCTAAAATCAACAAAACATAATTCAAACTATTTTCCAGATGTTTTATGCAGCATCCAATTTCTTACTATTAATCAATTAAAATATAATTTATATTAAAAGTATCAAAAGTACTGTGTAACAGTATGTTTTAATTCAGTTTTTGAAGTTCCATTGAAATATGAAAATCTTTTATTTAACATATAGCTGTACAGTAGTTTTAGGATTTTCAGCTGATGAATTATTAGCACTAGCACTTAGACTTATATACTGCTTTATAGTGCTTTACAGCCCTCTCTAAGCAATTTACAGAGTCAGCATATTGCCCCCAACTATTTGGGTCCTCATTTTACCCACCCCGGTAGGATGGAAGGGCTGAGTCAACCGTGAAGAACTGCCAAATTGTAGGCAGAAGTAGCTTGCAGTACTAACCACTGCGCCACAGAGGCTCATATTAGTATGGAATTCAAAATATGTGGTTGCCTAATTCTTGCATTCTCTTATTCAAATTACTCTGCAAAACTTGGTTTCATTGTAATTATGCTTTCAGTGATAGCATTCTTAAGAACTGACCGTTTTTTGTCTTTAGGAATATAATCCCTGTATGTGCTAGGCTATGTCGGTGTGTCTGCCCCTTTTCTGCTGTAAATGAATAATGATTTCTCACAGGCAGGAAAAATTATTAATGCATTTTAAAGCACTTTGTAAATTAGTTGGACTTATTAAATCAGCAAAGCTGAGAAACATTGCTCTGTAGTAACTTCATTCTATAATTGAGTCAAAAATACTGAATGAACCAACCATTGAAGCATGCTAGAACCCTCTAAATTATTTTATGTAGCTAGTGGTTGCTTAAAATTTTGTTTCTTACATTTTTTTTCTGTCAGGACACCTTCCCATTTTATAAATTATGCATGAAATAGTTTTTGTTCATATGGATTATATTCATTATTTGCCATATTGAAAATTAAAATAATATATTTGAAGACTTTGGAATCTTTACATGGAATTATGTAAAAATAATAATAAATGCATTAAATATTAACATAAATAAAACATTTCTCAAAAAGTACTAGTTTCTAATGAATAAAAATAATGAGAAAAATGTTTTAAAATTTTTGCAAATATTTTTAATATGGGAAAATAATTCCAATTATGGTGAATTCCTGAGAGGAACTTAGGGAACCCCCAGGGGTCTTTGGACTACACTTAAAGAAACACTGACTTAAAATATTAATTTGAATGTTTATTTTTCTCTTGCTGTTCTTTTGTTATATATAAAGAATCCACATACCACATTCTCTTTTTATAATGGATGTTGTCATGGAACTACTTCTTAAATGTAAAATCTCGGCATTTGACTATTTAAATTGTATTTGGAATATTTACATTCATTGATACATTTAAAATCCAAGGATTACAATTATAATTCTGTTCATTTCTTGATAGTCTTTTACCATGTTAAGGAAGAAGATTGTTCATTATTGTGGTTCGGATCAGAAAAAGCAAGCCAATGCATCCTTCCTCATAGGCTGTTACACAGTAAGTATTTAAACATGTTAAACTGGCAAGATTCACCAATTTGAGTCAGCATCAGAATTGGAAATAGCTTTCAGTTTATTTGTTTTTTTACATAGTATATGAGTAGAAAGATATTCTTCTGGGTTTAAAGATCTAAGTTGTACTATGCATTTTTTTCATCAAGGGCACTTCAGTATAAATTCTCCAGATGTCACAGTTACGGAACTTATTTAAGTAAAATAAAAATTAAATCGAAAACCAGTACACTTTAAATGGCAATCACAAAGTGGACTCAATTTGAGTGACAGATAGTATAGAAGGCTTGTTTGAAAACAAGGGTAGGGTCCAAAAAGTGCCCCCAAACAAACAAAAAAAGCTAAGCCCCATTATAGTGAGTATATAGGAGCAAGAAAAAGCAGGAGAAAGCAATCAGTTTGGTTTCATGGCTCGCTACTTTATAACATTCATTTTTTAAAAAATTACATACTTTGTATCAATACATTTATCTTAGAAGTAGTTTCTGCAAAGTTGATTCCTGATTTTGATAGCTTTGAAGTACACAAGTTTGGGATTGCAGCTTTAATTTTCATCTTTATTAATTACACCCACTCCTTATTTAGGCATTATGTCATTTAGCAATCATTTGCAAATACAGTGACAATAAATGGCAACAGAATCATTCTTTTGACCAGTGCAGACATTTAGAATCAACTTTTCCTATTCCGGACAAGGAAAATTTTCAGTATGAGACTGATTAAGATTTGATTAGTTTTAGTTTCAGGCCAGAGGTGAGCCAGTGGAAGGGTTCTAATCACTAATGAAGGTCACAGAATAGAGCTTGTTCATTTGTGGTTAGCACTTTTTAGAGAAATACTGCGCTGCAAAGAAAAGCAGCTCAGGAAGAGATAGTGTGTTTAAGCCATCTTTCCACCCTGCAAAGAGGCAAACAAAAGCGGGAATGGATCAGGCACAGGTCACTGTAGGATAAAACTATCCAAAAGAAGCCAGTCGTAACCAGTGATCTTTTGCTCTCTTTCTCAGTCATGAGTTTGCTTAGCAACCATTTCACTTAATGACAAAGTCACTAGAATGCTTCCTCAGGAGAGGGTGTAGTTATAATTTTTATGTAAAATATGATTTCATTCTTGTAATGAAGGAATCAACCAAGGAGGACAGGGTGGAAAAGTGAATGGGCTCCTGGCCTGGAAGATTGTCCTTTTGTATGTTAGCTGTTCATGTTAAAGTACGCTTGCTTTATGAAGAATAAGTGGCATGATCCACTGATCTGGTAATCCAAAAATAAGAGTCCTTCCTATTCTTAATAGCATTTGGAATTGTGGTTTAATATTTTTCATAAAATGATTGTGCTATTCCTCTATTTGTTAATAGTGCACAAAAATCTGTTTTAAGTCATTCTTAAAGTAAGATCCAAGATAGTCGTCATCATTATTTTCTCCTATGCATGAGGGTGGACGAGTGTTATGGCTTTGAAGACTATGCCTGAGAGCCATATGGTCGATGTGCTTTCTTCAACTAACAGGTTATTATTGTGCAGTGTAACACAAAAATTTTATTCAGAGAATCGCACTGTTCACACTTGCTTATTTAATTGTCCTGAGGTACAGATTCTTTTAATCCAGTTCAGTTATTTCTAGCAAGTGGGAAGGAAAGCATAATCCATTTTTATTAATTATTTTTGGCCTCAATGCTTGATCTGTGACATAATATCAACACAAGGGCTATTTTTGACTTACTTGGGTGGATTGTAAGATTTAAATAGCAGAAACTAAGCTTTCATAAAATAGTATTTTACATGATCTGGGAATGCTCTGGGGCTTCATTAGTGACAGCTACATGCAATTCATGTGCCACTACTTGTCATCTCCAATTTACAATATGCAACATTGTCAAACTTGATTTGTTACTCTGTTGTTATAGCAAAAGAATGTGAGTAAAATCATCTTTACTTTAACATGGGTATAGCCCCATCTGTTTTCATTACAATTCCAAATGTATTTTTACTGCAGATTTATCTGAATTAATATTCTAAACACAATTTAAATATTTAGTTTGCACAATTACTTAATCCAAAAATAATATTATGATAGTTTAAGCAAATTATTATTGATATAAATTAATTGGATAGTTGCTAACATGAAAACTTCAGCTATAGTTATCTTTTTTCTGTTTTTGTGCACACAATGAAATACCTTTACTAGGATATGTAATATATGTATTATAAAATGTAAAATGTTACCCATGTATGTAATCTTAAACAAAACACATTTACTGAAAACCAGTGGTTTTATTCATATAACATATATTCATGTGTGTTTAGATGATTGAGAATATAATTAAAAACATGATTTTATTTCTTATATAAAAAACATTATGATATATAATATCTTTCAATCTAATAGGAATTTCCTCTAATTTAAGAAGGTGTTTTAACAGATTTATTTCCCTCTATGGATGTGTGTGTGTGAGAGAGGGAGGGAGGTAAGGAAAGATCTCAATTGATCTGGTCTTTTCAAGTTGAAAACCCAAATGCCTTGAGGATAAGAATGAATAGCCTGCATTATATTTTATTTTTGAATTGGTTCATGCCGTTAAGGATGAAAGCAGTTGTATTTAAGATAGAGAGATTCATATTGCTCAATGCTAAATTCCTTTTTCAAAGAATTTGTTATGGTTGTTAATAGCCTTTCTATTCTAGTCTCTAATAGGGTTTGAAGTTATATTAGATGTTTCTAGAGGGTATGTTAAAAATAGTAAGATTTCAAGGCATATTAAAATTGAAGAGTTATATTAACTTTCTAATTGATGTGACAATTCTTAATCATTACAATGTAAGTTCTTGTGTTAATTGGGTTACTATAGCTTAGAATTTAATGTATATTATACATTAATATATATATTAATATATATTAATATTTTCAAGCATCTGTAATGTACATGCATTTTTCTAATGGTTATATATTTCTCAATATATAACTGACAAAATATTTTCAAATTTTACAGTGCATTGCAATTCTGAAATATATTTTTAATCTTAGAAATAAAGTTATTTACAAAGTCGTCCTATGTAACACAATTCAGAGAAAGTTAGAAAAGTTTTCAGGTCATTGACCTTATATGCTTATTTACTTTTGGGACCCAGTTCAGAATGTCATGTGCAAACTTGGGCAAAGAAGATGAAGCCTAAAATGTTCTTTTTCATAACTTTATCAGTAACACTTTCTGAAAATGTATACATGGAATCCAGAGATTGTTGCTTGCTTCTGCTCCATCAAAGTTATGAAACGTTGTAAGGTTTTTGCCTTTATGGATGTTTATTGGTATCTAATTTTTTTTGGTTAAATCCTGTCAAGCCTTTACTTTCCTACCACATTCAGTAAGAATTTCAAACACACAGAACGATTAGCTATGTAAAGTTCTGCAACAGAAGAAATATTTCAAAATTCCTTTAGACTCTATTAATGTTCTTAGTAATCTAAGTTTTTAGTCTTTTGTAATAATTTCTCATCTTTATATATTGACACTTCTTACATGCATATTAAAGTAATTAGAATGTATAACTCTGGACTTGTGCTGTTGGAAAAGCATGTAGGAAATGCTGAGGAAATGAAATAGCAATTAGAAATAAGATGCCATTGTTTTTGCTTTGCTGAACTAAAGATTAATATGCCAATTTTGTCTTAAAAGGGAGCACTGTGTGGGAAGAAACACATTCATATTATCACACTAAACTTCTGCAGTAGGTGCTTTCAAGCTACTAATATTACAAAGATTAACACAGAATATCCTTTCTTCTGTTTCCTTTATGTGTCTTAATTTAGAAATAGCCTCTATATGTCTTGTCCTCCTTTCTTTGTCTTCTGCCTCCATCTCACTTCTTCCTTCCCAACCCTGCATTAACTTAGTAACAGTGTTTCTTTTTCTCAGGCTTGGCACTAATTATGTTTGGAGGGCTACCGTTCTTGGGTTCTACCCCCCCAAGAATTGCTGTAATTCAGGTGATCTTCTCCAGGACTCATCTCTGTGTACTTTATTTTCTCATCTTCTTCCTTCAGGGTAAGCAGTTTCCTTCACCTCTTGTGCTCCCCCTCCCTCTTTTTTTTCCCTAAAAATCCTTCCTAGGTTTCAACATTTCTAGTTGTAACCCTGTTTTAGATGGCGCTGTTGAAGCAGACACATCATCTATGATGTAGCTTTCAAACATGTAATTTCTTTCCCATTAGTAGTTTGAAAGTAGATGAAATTAAATATATGCCATTAAAATCAGTTTTAATTTTTAGGTTAATGCATCAAACGTAATGCCAGAAATATGTTTCATGTTCAGTGTGTAGATTTTCACAGGCATTTCCTTATTTTATTTTTTAAAAATGTATTCTTCAGATTTTATGTGGCTGCTGGTATTTTTCTTTTGCTTTTTATATTGTTTTCCTTCTCTCTCAATATGTACTTCATACAGTATTTTTGTGTGTATTTTACCCAAGAGATGACCTTATCTTTATCCTATATTAGATGTCAAGGTTTACTTTCCATTGTACATAAGGACTTCTTTTTTTTCTTTCACCGGTTTAAGGAATTTCTGCTGCCTTTAATTTTGCATTGTCAATTCATAAATTTTGTTCATGCACTGGTTTAAGATTATGATTTTGTAGGGATAAACTTTTTTTTCTTAACGAAAAGATACATTTTAAATAAAAAATATAAACTGCTGGAGACTTGAAACTATCCTACGACCATTTGTTGTTGTTTTTTCTAAAAATGTGCTTAACCTTACAGGTCTCCCTCTCTTCCAAACTTCGTGACAGCTGTTTTAACTTTGATTTAACTTCATTGAGTGTTTTCAACTAGAAAACATGAGTAAAAGATTTGACTGTTCTATACATAATCTATTTTCGATGCTGCAGACATGCTGTTAACCAACTGTTAACCTAGTTAAGAATGCTTCCTTCCTTCCTTTATTTGAGTTCAAGAACCTTCCTTCACCAATAATTCAGTGTTAACATCTCCATCAATATTAAAAGTAATGGAACTGGAAGAATTCACTCCTAGGTGGGAGAAGAGAAAATGAAATTCATGACCTGTTCATAATTTTTCCCCCAACATGATTGAAGCCAGCTCTATTGTGCCTTTATTGAATCTTCAAATAAATGTCAGAAGAAAATAAGGACACTTTTCCTTGGTACCATTCAATGAGAATTTCAAATATATATAGATTTGTGTTGTAGGTTAATCCAGTGCTGTTATACCAAAATGTATTCTGCAGATTGATACTATTAACACCTAGCTGTGGGGGAAAAACTGAATAACAATGATTGTCAATGATTAATTTGGTGGAATCCATTCCTAAAGTATTGCTAGAATTAAATACATATGAACTAATCAGTTTCTAGGAAGGAGACTGAGAACATAGGGATGAAATAACTACTTCGTAGTAAATATTAGTTTACGAATATTTATTAGTAAATATATAGTTTTAAATCAGTGTTTTAAAAGATAAAATACTGTGTTTTTTTAAATCTAAAACATTTCAAAGAACTTATTTCTTGAAATGCACAGGTATTTCAGTTGTAATATACGTCTTTCTGGATTTATAGGTAGACCTTAAGTTACAGTAATTTATTCAATGACCATTCTAAGTTATGACAGCATTAAACAATGGAACTTAGAACCATTGTAGCACACCCATTATCATATGAACAAAATACAGCATATAGCAATAAGAGTCTGGTTCCTCATTTTATCGATCTCAGAAGGATGGAAGGCTGAGTCAACCTTGAGTTGGTCAGGATCAAACTCCTGGCAGTAGAATGCAGAACTGGCCTGTAGCACTGCATTCTAACCACTGTGCCACCACGGCTACACACGTAGTATCTTCCTTTCCAGGCTTCTTGAACTCAAGCCACCTGCACCATACCACAGCACCTATTCCTCAATTCATGCACAGCTTGCACTGGGTCTCAGGATCATATTGCTTAGTGATAGCAATCCAGTCCCAATTGCAATCAAAAATCAAAGACTCCCTTTATGTACTGGACTATTTTCTTAACAGTAAATGTCCTCTACATTCCTCTCAGAAACTATAATCCTCCTTGCAGAATTAAGATGAAAGGTTTTTGGTTTTTTTAGCTGCTGCCTTTCTACTTCTCTCTGTTTTAAATTAGCTTACTGTTTTTTAAAAGTAAAATCCAGGGAACAAATTTTTCTTATTTGCATCTATGTTATTTGCCTAAGTGCAGAATACAATATTGCTTGGTACAGCTTTTCTTGTTTCTAAGGAAAAAAGGCATAAGGCTGCATTTTGCACATTAATTGCATTTATCCAGCATGGTAAATACTGCAAGATTGAGCAGCATCTTTGTCTATTTTGCGCCTGGCAGGAAAAGGAACAGCAAACATAATTCCATTACAACTTGTTATATGTGAATATGTGCGTTAATATTCTTCCTGCATACAGATCACTCAAAATTTGTTGTGGAGAATAGTAGTTATATGCTGTAGAAAGACCAAAAGGTTGCAAGCTATGATATTTCTTACTAAAAATACAACATTCCGAAGAAAACAAAATTAAGCACTATACCAGACATGTCCAACCCATGGACCTATTTGTATACATTAACTATATCGGATAAGTCCTCTTCATGCAATTCTGCCCAGGGAAGCCAAACATTTTGACACCCAAGCATTATAAATTAATGGCTTTATATAAATTTTCTAGAACAGAGATAAGGAACAATGGCCCCTTTATGACTTGTGGACTTTTAATTCCCAGAGTTCCTGAGCCAGCAAGAATTCTGGGAGTTGAAGTCCACAAGTCATAGGGCCATTGTTTGCCACCTCTGTTGTAGAACGTGTTGCAATGTACCTACTTCAGGGGATATGAAAGCAATTATAAAAACTGCCATCTTACAAATCACTTTTTCTTAGAAATTTGTTAAATGCCACTTTTTCAAGAATTCAAGTGATATACTGTACATCAGTGCTGTAAAACTCGCAGCCCACAGGCCAGATGCGTCACACACTGTCCATGCCCACACCTGGTTTAGTGAAGGGGGAGTCACGATACGTCCTGTGACACCACTATGATGACGCAAGTTTGACACCTCTGCTGTACATAGTGCTTCCTGCACCTTTTTCCCCTGTGTGTAGGATAAACCAAGAAATATGACTGGCTGAAAGTCACCAGTGAACTGCTCCAGATGAAGTTATTTCCCCATTTCTAGTGCAGCACTTTACTACACTATACCAATTCTTCATTTATACATTCCCACTAGATCCAACATTAAAACCACTAATTCTAACAATTAACAAAAGGATTATCAGGTAGCTTTGGATAGGGCAGGGGAACATATCATTTCTGGGCGATATGGAACATCAGGAAATACAGATAGCCCTTGCTATCGATAGTAATTGAGACTGGAGTTTCTGTCGTTACAGCAACACAGTCATAAAGTATAACATCACATGACCATACCACTTAATAGTAACACTCCCAGCTTACTGACATTAACTGATCACAAGGGCAATTTGTCGGCCAGAACTTTGAGGGCTGATCAAGAGTACCACTTGTTCAGTGCTATCCCAAGTTTGAATGGTTGTTGAATGATTGGTCATTAAATGAGGACTACCTGTAGAGTACAGTTGGAATGGAAGATATATTTTCTTTTCATCTTAGGACAACCTTTCTAATCTAGTCCTCAAAATTCCTAGCCAGGAGGTCAATTGAAACTATTTGTTTTGAAAGTTGATGTTTAGAAATGGTGCTAAATGTTATTTTATAAAACATTCCCCATTTTATATGAATGCACATCTGCTTATACAAAGTCTTTTATTTAATGTAAAACTTCTTCATTTGAAATACAAACTTAACATTTTATAGTTATTGTCAGCATGGCTTTTCAGAGCAGTTTCTAATTACTAAGTTGTTTTTTTTTAAGCTTACATTAACTACATTAATTAACATGGCCTGTGAATTTCCTCTTCAAGATTTGTGGTAATAGCTAGTTCTGCTCATGAGAATGTAGCATCTATTCATCAAGAGATTTGGATGTTCTTGAAACAGGGCCTGCAATTTTAATCTGTGTAATGGATAATTACTTTGTGTACAGCTATATTGTCTTGGGGATGCTAATTGGATAATAAAGAGTTGCATCCATGGAATTATGTTTCACCTATAATTTTAGGCTTTACTTCATCTCCTAGGAGAACATTGTCATTTTGGGAGACAGAAATTTTGTGTTATTTAGTTTTTAGAATGTTTTAAGTCTAAAATCGGGGTTGAAATTTATTAGGAATTGCTAATCATTGAAGGGTCTTTTTCTTCCTTTAATTTTTTAGCAATCAGAGTAGGTATTTGTGTATTTTATTAGTTATTACTGTTAACAGTTACAATTAAATGGGTGAATATGACTACCTGGGTTGATGAGTGATTAAATCACAGTACAATGTAAAGCATTTAAGAAATTGCCAGAATTCTTCTGTTTTTTGTTCTATATAATACAGATAGAATTAATGGACCCAAATTATTTAGGATGGTGGGAGTTCTGTGTCACCATTGTGCTAAAATGACACGCTACGAGTATGACGCAGTTCCTCTTGAGTATTAAGTTATTGATAAAAGCAATTTGTCTAAAATAGTTTCCAAATTAATAATTACAACTATATAACTACAACCCTAGATCTGGCTACTTAAGTGCTAGAATATTGTGCTTCTTTAAACATTGATTTAACAATTCTTTCTTATGTATGAAATAAATGACCTTGAATCACGTATATGGGTTATGAAGCAAATGTTACAATGAACGCATAACTAACTTTGGATTGGATTTCCTACAGGGCTCTATATGGAACCTGAAAAGTGCTTACATTTGTATGACTTTTTGTTCAGTTTCAGTTACCTTATTACTAACTTCATGTTGGCTAGTATGTTTCATTTTTCATTTCTATTCCCAAACTACGTGACTTGATTGTTTAATAGGCAAAAATACTAGATAATTTAATAATGAATTCCTTAAAATTCTCATAAGAATGTTTTTCTCTTTCTTTCTTGAAACAGATAATATACCTGAGAGAATCTCCAGAAAGTGTGTACAGGCATTTACTGTTTGGAAATGTTTCATATCTTCCATTCAGGTAAATAAAAGCATGCAATTGAACAGTATTACATTGATCTCCTAACTCTTTGGAATACATAGATTGATATTTTCTACCTTGGCAATTTTGAAATAAATGGGCTTCCAACTCCTAGTATACTTACCCCTGGCTATGTTAGGATTAGGAAGTTGAAATCCATATATTGTATCAAGGCTTTCTGTATTTCTTATTCTGCATTTCTTATTCTTATGCTGCATTTATTATTCTGCAGTTGACTAGCTGATTCATAAAATATGCACTCTTGCAGATGAGCGAAGTATTTAAACCTTATTTATCGTTAATTCTTACTTTGTGTGTAGTGGGAGGGGCTTGTTGTGATTATTATTATTGGTTTACTGAGGGGCTAAGGGGGATGAAGCGCCGGAAGAGATGCCTAGAGAGAAATTGGAGGTTCAGCCACTCCG
>JANHFN010001083.1:8209-25277 GCA_032468175.1 Toxicocalamus goodenoughensis | reverse complement strand
TGGTGATCCCATAGGGGCTCCTTCAATTTGCTTGTATCTTTGTCCTTTGTGTATGAAATATGTGTTGGTTAAGCAGTCTTCTGTTAGTTCCATGAGGTGTTTAGCTGGTTGGTATTTATTTTTGATGATTTCAAGAGTTTCATTAATCGGGACCTGAGTGAATAGTGAAACCATGTAAGTTTCGATGTATAATTATATATATATAATTAGTTGAATATTTTGAATGACTCTTGTAATATAACTCCTTATAAAAAGTTATTTCCACTGCTTTGTGAATACAATATTCATGCAAAAGGAGTTTAGTCTCTCACTATGCTCAGAGGTTTTGAGAATAGAGTTAGTTGAAAAAAATCTGATGGGTTTTTAATATGTTGCCTTTTTCAGTGATTTATGAAAATATTGTGTGACTTCATAACTCAAGAAAAAAGAACATCTTCCACCATCGTTAGTAACAGGCAACCTGTTCTTACTTACAAGTTCCAACTTCCATACAGATCAGAGTTAAAGATAGACTTAGGAACAGATCTCATTCTTAACCCAGAGATTACCTATAAAAGAAAAAGATTTTACTTCGATGACTTTATTTGGCTGGCATGTCCCATGGTGCTAAGACATCACATTTTCTTAACCATGAAACAAAAGTTTGATAAAAAATATCTATATTCCTGGAATTTGTTATTATTTCAAAAAACCTTGCCTAACTGTACATTTCAAATTCATGATCCAATATCATAGATCATTTACCACTTAATAGAAGGTTGTCAGAGAGTTTTACATTTCTAGTAATCTTTTCGAATGCTTTCCTGTTACCATTGAGCACGGGTGTCAAACTTGCTGTGTCACATTGCTGCCACATGATGTTTCACGATGCTTTTCCCCTTTGTGGAGCTGGGGTGGGCATGGCCTGCATGTGACACTTCTGGCCTGCAGGTAGCCAGTTTGACATCCCTGCCATAGAGGCATCAGTATGTGGAATTCTTTGGACCTTAATATTATTTGTTCCATTTCCACTATTATTTAATAAATTTTAACTACACGGAATTGTCAGTTCTCACATTTTTTGCCTTTTTAAAAAATAGCACAAAGTTAGATTGAGGTATTTTGGCCATCAAATCCAATCTCCTGCTTAGTGCAGGAATCCAAATTAAGTATCCCAGGCAGATTATTATATAGATACACATCCAAGGAAAAGGGACTCATTTCTTTATAATTTATTCTGTTGCTGAAGCACTTCTATTTTTAATATTTTTATCTCTTGTAATTTAAATTCATGGTTCCACCTTTTCAACTATAGAGGAAGACAAAACAGGCATTGATATTTTGATGATAACCTTCAACTATTTGAAGCACACCATAATGTCACCTTCAATTGTCCCTTCTGAAGGTTATATATACCCAACTACTTAAATCATTCTTCATAGGGCTTCATTTCTAGTCTCCTGGAGTCTTTGAATTCATTGTTTTCATTGTCTTTGAACCTTGTCGATTTTCACTGAATCATTGAAGTGTGATGGCCAGAACATGATAGAATACTTTAACCATAACAGAATATAATCAAATAATTATGGAGCCACTGCTGGTTCATATTTATTTTATTGCACTTGATTCTATTAAGTTCCAGTCTGTACCTTTGACAGTTTTCTCTAAGCTGTTCTTTTCTACAAAAAATACTCTCAGGTTTTATTTCTGTCTTCTAAAGTACTAGCTATCTCACTCAATTTTGTATCATCTGCAAATTTGATAAGCATTTTATCTACCTTATCACCTAAATAATTGGTGAAAATCTGAAGTTTATGGCATCTCATTTATCTGATGCAGAACCAGTGATCAGCTTCCTCTGAGTACAAATTTTAAGCCAGTTAAGCATCAAATTAATTCTTGTGTCATGCATAGCATGGCATGTTATCAAATGTTGTGCTGAAGTAATGGTATACAGCACAATCTGCTACAGGTAAAAAAATAAGTTTCTGACGTCTGAAAACTAACATAGGTAGTCCTTGACTTCCAACCACAATCAAGACCTGAATTTATGTTGCTAAGTGAGAAATATATTAAGTAAATTTTGCCCCATTTTACAACTTTTCTTGCCACATTTGTTAAGTGAATCATTGCAGTTAAATTAGCAACATGGTAGTTAAGTGAATCTGCCTCCCCCACTGACTTTCCTTGTCAAAAGATCACAAAAGGTGATCACATTATCTGGCATCTGGCATAAATATGAGCCAGTTGTCAAGCATCCAAATGTAAATTATGGGATGCAACAAGAGCCATAAGTGTGAAAATGGTCATAAGTCACTTTTTTCAGTATCACTAAATGAACTGTTGTAAGTTGAGGACTACCAGTATTGTTTTTTAAAAGCAGCCATTAATTTATGTTTTTAATGAAGTGCCTTAACAAAAGTCAATGTCAGACTCACTGGTTTGTGATTGGTTGAATCCTCCTTTTACTCTTTATGGAGCTTAGGACATTTACGCAGTTCCACTCATTTGGCATTTGTCCAAAATATATCATCAAACATAATACATGTGGTTCTATCAGGACCTTCAACTTGTTCTTCCATGATCTAGGATGTAATTCATCAGACCCTGCATATTTAAATGTTCAGTTTCCTGGCAGAATGAAAAGTGTAATAGAAAATTAAGACTGAAGCAAAACAAGAGTTTAAAAGGCTTTGTCTTTTATTATTGCTACTATATGTGCTAATGTTTTGCCTTCCTTTGTTGAGCAAATATACTTTTCCATTTTGAACCTATTCCCCCCATCCCCACCCATCCCCAAAAAACCCTCCAACATTCTTGGTTCTTAGCATCCTTGCTAGCCTTAGTTCATCCTATGCTTTTGATTGCTGAACAGCATCTGTATAGATTTAGGCTATCTATCTGTGATACAGTTTTTTCTATTTTACAATATATTTATACTTTTAATTATTTTCAATATACACTAAATTTGCCATGCTGGTTTCTTCTGTTCTACTTTTTCTCTGTGGACTGCTTCAGATACATCATGTAAGTTGCATTGTATACATATATCTTTCTTTTGACTGTTTTCAATAGGTATATATCCTAATTTGTTCTGACTGTCATAGTTGTCAGTATAATGGAAAATTAACTAAGTAGTGGTAAGGTTTGAAGTTACCCATAATAGAGGAATGGCTGCTGAAGATGGCGGAATATAGCTTGCAGAGATAGCTAAATTGCCTTCTTTGATTAAAGAAAAAACAGTTTCTACATTTATGGCTGACTGAAATCCCTTATAGACTTTTTATATGAAACAGAAAAAAATGCACTAATGACTTGTGGTTTTGATGATTAGAAAAAAAAATGGGTAATAGAAAAAAGTGAGCTTTTTGTACTAAAGTAAGATAAATTTAATCATGCTTATGTTTTGCTGCAGGAAAAATCAGGAGCTTCTTTCTATTTCTTTTCTTTTTGCACTTTTCTGTTTTTTTCTTTTCTTTATTCTGCATTACTTTTTGTTGGTTTTTATTTTTCTTTAAATGTTGTGTGTGTGTATGTGTGTGTGTCTTTGCTGTGTATCTTTGTGAATGCAGTTTACTCATTCAATTTGTATAGCTGCTCATCTCAAACCAGTGACTCAATTATAAAAACAATTGAAACAGATAATACAAAAAAAGGGATTTAGATACAACTAGCAGCCAAGAGATATTACCTTCTACTGATATCAATATAACAAGAAATGCCATCGTTCACAAATTTGGAACCCTAGGCCTGGACACATAGCCAGGCCCTCTAAACTCTCTGAAAAGCTAGCCACCCTAATCTCTGGAGGGGGAGGAATGTTCCAGAAGGCAGGAGCTACAGCAGAAAAGGCATGCCTTCCATTTCCTACCAGCCAACATTCCTTGGCTGATGGGAACCAGGAGTATGCCTAATCTGCCAGACTGAATTGGATGGGTAGAAGTAACTGGGAAAAGACAACCACTCAGGAAACTTGATATTTCCAGGCCAGCCCCATGGGCTGGATTTAAGCAGACCTTAAGTTTGACACCCCTGATTTAGACCCTCGGAATGGGGAGAGGAGCTGCAGATTGGCTTCCAGTCTTCTTTGGGGAGAAAAAGCACTCCTGATGGATATCTGATTGAAAATAGTCAGTTCTAGTTTCATAATAATACTTTTTGGAATGCAAAAGTTTTCCCCATAGTATTACAAGAATGTTGTGACTAGGCAAAGCTCTCTGTAGTAGGAGGATGGGAATCATCCTGGACTTTCTAATACAGGATGCTTTCCTTCTGTGTGACCAATCTCAGCTGACTCCATTATAGAGAAAACAGCTATTGCTGCCCAAATGCCAAAAATAGTCGCTTTTATTCTTAAGATGTAATAGAGACTTGATTGTGTGATTTACCTATGTTTTGGCCCGTTAGAAATGTACTGGACAATGCCCCTTAGGTCATCCTTCCAAACAGATTTCCCTACCAGGTTCCTTGGTGCCTTTAACAATAGCAGAGCTTCTAATGGACTTGAAAAATTCTTAATTTTTTTTCAGGAAGCTACTTAGAGAATGTATCTGATTTGAAAATAACCCATGTTGAACTGTATAACAGACTCAAACTTCCAGGAGTTGACCACAGGGAAAATTTTATGACATTTGTATTATATAATGAAATGATTTATCATAATTTTATGTCATAAAAGTTTTATAAAATTTGCACATTTCAATCCCATGGGAGACATGGGTCCTGGATTTCAGACACGTTATGTAACTTAGCACATTAAGCTATTGTGCTTGAAAACGTTTTGCCCTATGATGACCATTTCACCCATTTTACTATTTAATAAACAGTTTTAAATAGTATATACAGTAGATTACAGACTTAGACATTGCCATATTTTTTCTAGCAATAGTTTACCTGGAGTACCAAATCAAGTAATCAACAATTAATCTGCCAACCATGGTTTTAAATGGATTACAGAACACGGTTTTAAATATAAAGGAGTTGAGAACTAGCACAAAAGCAAGTAACTTTGTGTTTGGAAAACTATTGAAAAGTAATTATTTTTGAAACTTTCTTTTATTTCATGTACCCCTTACTAGCATTCTTTCTCTCTCTAATTTAAAACTAAAGATTACCATTTCGTTCTGTCTAGAAATGAAAAAGAATAACACTCCTCATGTTAAAATGTATTATAATTTATAAATGTGTGTGCTTATATCATGCAAGTGCAAAAAGCTGTGATTATCCAAAGCATCCAGGCATTCTGAAATTATTCATGAAGATTCCCATAGAGCAGACAATAATTGATAAAGCATGGAAAAATAGACAGGCACTGAATGGGCATCATCACAAAGACATTCCATTTATTATTGATTTAGCACAAGCAACACTAAAGTCCCTAGAAAAACCTGGTGCGTTTAGTTTATCAGTTTATTCGTGGATAATCTTGAATGTTTCCTGATGCTTAGGAAAAGAGCTCCCCTTGTTGAAAGGGAGATGCTGTGTTATGATAAGATAGTCCTGTTGATGTCAGTCTAGAGATCCTATTATCATTAGAGATAGATTAATGTGATAAAGTGCTTTATACATATGATTGTTGTTCACAAATAGTATTAATATAAGACGAAACCCTCAGAGGTATATAGATGTATCAGTCAGCTTTAAAACTGGAATCTTAAGCTCATAGAACATAATTTTCAAGAGTATTTAAATAACTCCCTCCCCTCTTTCTCTTGAAATTGGCTGGAACCCAATACTACAAATGAAAGAGTCATCCCTTGTTGCTTCAGTTAGCACTTTAGGGAACAAGATATGTTGAGACAATGAGTGGAAAGAGGATGGATTTTAAGAGACTTGAAGAATAGGAACGAAAACACAGTAAGTGTTAACCCTATTATTTAAATAGAGCTGGTTTTCTTTCACTTATTCTAGTATTTTTAAAGTAACAGTTTGTAAAATGTGTTTTTTTAACCTTTCAAAGGTTGAACTTGTTTCTTGTTTCAAAGGTTGAATCTTGCTTCTAACAATGCCAGTTGCGCTTGACTTCCAGATTTAAATTGAAAGATGAATGAAGTAACAGAGCATCATATATTTAATCCTAACCACTTAAAAAAAAATCTTTACTTTTTTTCTACTTTTCCCACAGTCTCATGCCTCAGAGGGAAAGAAGGGAAGGGGATGCTTTACAACAAATACGCTTATGGTACTTTTACCCCACTGCTTTTTCTTCATGAATCTGAGCTTTTTTTCTAACAATGTAACCTGAGTGGTTGACCTGTGTTGTTGATGTTATATTATTTTCAGAAATTTAGCTTTTCAATCACCCCTTCCCTCCTGTAAGATGTTTTTGGTTTATTTGCTGGCTTAGTCATCACTGGTTGTTATGATGGTTAAATCATTCATTTATAACTGGTATTTATATACGTATCTTATATATCTCTTTATTATTTCAGCACTACCCCTAAGCCAAGGACGAGAAGTGTGCTACGTTGAACAATGAAAATTCAAGAGAATGCAGAAAGAAAAAAAGAGACATTGTTTTCAATTAAAACATTGAAGATTGATTTTTTTTCTTTTAAAAAGTGGTCTATTTTAGCTCTTATCCAAGAGTGTTAATTTATTGTCACTACAACAATTTTTTTACTGCTTTAATAATGGCCTGTAAAATTTAGCCTTTGTCTAATATCTCTTTTATCAAGATTACTTTTTTTGTATAATGCTTAGGGATAAAATGTGATGGCAATCATTTAATCTTCTGTCCAACAACTGATGGGGGAGTGCATATATTATTTGTTTGATGTATAAATTTTCATCCAAAATGGTTTTCTCTTATGATGGAAAGAAATTGGGAAAGTGTACTCTTCTTCCCTTCATTCTCCCCAATAATATGATTGTTCTTTGCATACATTAACTATCCTAATTCTATTAGGATTTTTATCATATATTTCTAAATTACTATCCACCAAAGAGTGCTTTATTTTCATAGATTTAGTTCCTAGTCTTGCAAATTATACCACTGCCTAAAGTGTTACTTACTACTTTTCATTAACAGAAGCAGCTGGGAAGAATTGTAACAAATTATGTGCTGTTGGAATATCACAGTCTTAATTAAGCTACTAGTGAATTAAAACCTGTTGTACAGCTACTTCAGATTATAATTGGACAAAATGAACTAGAAAAATAGGGCTTTTCAAATGTTCTCTGTGTACTTATACATTTATCCTTTCTTATTAAAAGAAATGCTAACACTGCTTACAAATTTGCTCTCCTTACCCTGAGAGCCTGTTCTCAGATATCATTCCTTCCTACCATTAAATATTGTGTAGTAGTGATTCTGCTAATAGTCAGTGTGTATCAATGTGGTGATTCCAATGACATGTCAATAGGTTGGATAGGAAGGAATTTAATTTGCCATTTCGCCATGTCATTAAAATTCAAGGTTTATAATTACAGATAGTCGCAATTTATGATCACAATTCAGCCCAAATTCTCTGTTGCTAAGTGAAACAGTTGTTAAGTGAGTTTTACCCCATTGTATAACTTTTCTTGCTATGGTTGTTAAGTGAAATCTGGCTTCCCCATTGACTTTGCTGGTCAGAAAGTTGCAAAAGGTGATACTTTGGGACACAGCAACCATCATACATATGAGCCAGTTGCTAACTGGTCAGATTTTGATCAAGTGACCGTGGGGATGCTGCGATGGTCATAAATCACTTTTTTCCATGCCATTGTAAGTTTGAATGATCACTAAATGGTTGTAAGTTGAGGACTACCTATACTCACCTTCAATGCAGAAGAAGAAGCAAATCTGTACTGAAATCTAAAGAAAGACAGTGGACAATAATTATTAACATTGTTAATCTTCAAAATCTAAACAAGAATTGTTATAACTATTCTCTTGTCCCATTTGGACTTCAAAGTCCTTGCAAGGAAAATTTAGGTACAGATAATGCAGGGTCATCCTAACTCTTGTTAGCCATAGCCAACATGACTGAAGGTAAAAATTGCTGTCCAATATCTGTAAGGATAAAAATTGCCCATCCCTGGTACAGAGGTTTTGCTGTAACCTACTCTATATTTCTCTAGTAAAGAATATGTTAAAAAAATTAAAAAATAGAAAATACTTGCTGGACCTGAAGCTCAAAATATCTGTAGCTAATCATACCAATAAGAATGTTAGGATTATGTTTTGAACAGCTGTCTTGGTTAAATTTTAGGAACATGGCTTTGCTTAAAAAATCATGTAGTATTAGTACTAAAGAGACCTACCTGGCCATGTTTTAGGCTGATTAGTCATTTTGATATTCAAAAGCTACTTTTAACAGATTTATACCATTAAGTCACTTATTGAATCTAGCCAGCCACTTCATGATTTGTATCCAACCTGGCTCTTCAGAAATTTTATTGATCCATTCATTTCCATTCATTATAAACTTCTCAAGAGGACAAAGTCTTTCACATTATGTGTCCAAAATATGATGATTTGAGCATAGTCACTTTTGTTTCAATTGAAATTTCTGAATTTATTTTCGCTATGATCCAGTTATTTGTTTTCTTAGTTATTTAGGGCATTTTCAGGAATCTTCCACCACCAAAAGTCGCAAGGATCAGTGCCCTTTTTATCCCGTTTCTTCAAAGTCCTATGTCTGCTTCAATAGAGTGCCACAGCCTACATGATCTGATCTTTGTAAGCATAGACACATTGTCATCTATATTTCATAAGGATTTCATTGTTACTTTACCAAGTACTGTGTACATTGTATTTCTTGACAGTTTGTTCCTTATTGTGGTCTGTTCTAAAAAGCAAAAGCTATTCACCATTTCATTGCCTATATTCAGTCAGTTTTAAGGCTGTTTATTCCATCTGTTGTCTTTAGTTTAGTCTTCTTTAGTCTTAGTCCTATTTTTTTTTCACTCTGCACATTAAGTTTCATTACTAGAGTTCGCCAGCAGAGGGCAAGTTATTGGTATTTCTTTTTCCAGTTTTAAAACCATGCTGATCTTTTCCCAATCCAGTCTCCCTTGTTCAACTTGTGGGAGTACACAGCTTTGTCTAACTCTGGTACCAACCTGGATTTGGTTTCATCATGTTCATTTCACACTTGGCTTCCTATCTCATGTAGAGGTAGTCTTTGAGTTATGACTACAATTGAGCCAAAATTTATGTTACTGAGGGAAACATTTGTTAGTGACTTTGCTCCATTTTATGACTTTTCTTGCCAAAGTTGCTAAGTGGTGAATCATTGTGTTTGTTAAGTTAGTAACATGACTGTTAAGTGATTCTGGCTTCCCCATTGACTCTGCTTCTCAGAAAGTTGCAAGGGGAGATCACATATCCCCAGGACACTGCAACTGTCCTAAATATGTACCAGTTGCCAAGCATCTCAATTTTGATCACATGACCACAGGGGTGCTATAGCGGTTGCAAGGGTGAAAAGCAGTTATAAATCACTTATTTCAATGCTGTTGTTGAGTGGTCACTAAATGAACTGTTGTAAATTGACAGTACCTGTACAGGCGTCACACAAGAACATTGAGGTATTCTGAGATTCCCTATTTTCTAAGGCCATTCTATATTATGGTTGACACATTTAAGGACTTTTTATAATCATATTAACATTTTTATATTCTATGAATTTCTGAATTACCTTGAAGATACCAACACCAATGTCCTTTGGTTTTTAGATTTTTCTAAAATCTACCTGAACAACTGTAATTTCTCTTTCCACATAGCTGTAATTTCTGCTGGAAGATCCTAAAAATACTGTATGATAGGTTTGTATATACTCTGTTAAGTCTACTCTTGACCAATCTGTTGCCCGATAATGTCATTCTCCAAATTTGCAGCAGTTTGATTAGAATCTTGATTTATTCTTCTATTGCTTACCTTACTTATATAAATATTCTATCAGTTCTGGTAGCCTTCCAACTTAATGACCGGAGTGTTGGTCTAACTTCATCTAATTTTTGTAAATAAGGAATGTTTCTAAACTATCATGGATATTAACATCTCTACTGTATAGAATTTCAGCATACTTCTTCCAGCTTTCTTTGATCCTTTTTATATCCATTGGCATCTTTTAGCATACCAGTTTGGGGTTGCATCTTCCTTTTGAGTTAAGGGATCTTTTGAAAGATTTTTTTTGCTTTTTCTTGTCTGTCCATTTTGGTTACCTATGTTCTTATAATATTGTTTGTCTCTTCTAACAGCTGTCCAAAATTTGTTAAGTTCTTCCTGAGATTTTTATATTTGGCTTTTTCTCTTGGCAGTTTGCTATTTGTTCTGACTTCCGGTATAGTTTCTTCTGTTTCATTATTTTTGAGTCTCTTTTTACATTCATCCTTAACAACTTCCCTCTGGTGCCTATTAATGAGGTTCAGGGCTTCAAAGCAATTCTGATGTTCTTGAAAATGGTGAGTATATGCTCAAGATTGTATTGTGGAAACTGGTCAGTTTTCTTCCACTTTAGCTTGACTTGAAATTTGCATATGAGCTTCTTATTATCAGTTCCATAGACAACCTGACCATAATTTTGCTATTCTCACTTGGCTTTTCCACCATCTTGCACCAGTTAAGTCAAACTGATTTCTAGATACTTCATCTAACAATGTTCATGTATATAAGCAGTTTTGATTGTTGGAAAAATGTGTTGACATCAAGATGTTAATTAGATGAGCACAAATAATATATCTCATTATGAACTGATCTTCATATTCAATGGGCTGTAGTTATTTGCCTTCATTGCTGATTTTTTTTAAAAGAATCTCAACACAAATAAATATTGCTCATAACACTTTTTAATAAGCAAAATTAAATAATTCTGTGCATTCTCATATGAAATTACTTCAGTATTTTGGGTTATTTTTAAAGATTTAGGTTGCTTGTACCTCAGCTTCTTTTGCCATTCAGTTGAATAGTTCATCATTTACTTAACAGCAGCTGCATTATAGACTTTCTTCATTTATATTTATTGGAATATGAACAGTTTTAGATTGGTTTTAACTTCTGTTCTACTTTATCCACCATGAAATTGAATGCCAGATGGTTACAGGTAGTCTGACTTATAGCTGTTCGTTAAGTGACTGTTTAGTATGATGGTATTGAATGGACAACTTCCCATCTGAACTTATACCACTGCAGCATCCCTGCAGTCATGTAATTGGGATCTGGGCTTTTGCAATCCATTGAAGATTGCCAAACTTTCTGCGATCATATGCCATTTGCAATCTTCCATCCCAGCTTCCTCAGAAAGTCAACTGGGAAACTGGCAGGGAAGGTTGCTGCCACAGGACTCACTCTGGTTCCTAGTGGCGGGGGGGTCCATCAACACCCATTTTGGGACAGCTCATTTTTAGCCCATTTCTACTCCAACGGAAATAATAGAAGGGCCGTCTGCGAGATTGATTTCACTCCCAGCGAGGTGGAGCTCCTTGGCAAAGCAGTCCTGCTCTCAGAGGCTGGCTGGAAAGATCCATGGCAAAAACCAAGAGGGATTTTAGTCCAGGGTGCTTGCAGCATGGAGCTCTTAGAGCCAGGCTGGCTCCCAACAGTTCATGCTTCAAGACTCTCGTGTGAAAATCTCACTTTAACCATGGATTTTGCCTATTAGATGGATTTCACCTAGTGCAGGCCAGAGGCCCTTTGTGAAGTTGCTACTCTTAAAGATGGTTGGAAAAAGCCCTTCTCCCCCCCCCCCCCATTTGCTGGCTTTCTAGCCAGAAGGCCACAAAATTCAGTGTTTCTAAAGGCTGGCTGGAGAGCCAGAGTAGCAATTGTTGAGCAAAGCAGTCACATGGGTGCTTCACTCAGTAACCATCACAACTTAAGACTGTAATTAGCTGTCTCCATTACAGTTGTACATCAAGAACTATTTACCAAAGGACTTCCTCACATACTCTTCTTAGCAATTGAATTTGGTTAGCTTTATAAATTGCAATATACACTTAACAAAGTATGTTCTAGGATCAAGTCTGATACCAATTTTGTTATGTCAGATGTATTTCTGTATTCATGTTATTTTAACTGATTTAGATACTGGTTTTATTCTCTATAATATATCCTACCTGTATCTGTAGGAGAATTTTCAAGGTGGCGTGATTTCAAATTAGCTAAATTATTTTTAAAAAGCATGTAAGATTTTTAACCACAGATTACTAAAATAGTACATCCCATCTATGTACTAGTATTTTAAATATCGAATTAGTCTCATTGTTCAACATTTCAAATCCCATTTTTTATTTGTCCTGCACCCTAACATTCAAGCATCAAGAATTGGAGCACTACATATTTTGTGTGCCTGATAAAGTTTAAATAGACATTTGGTACATTAATTGAGGTGGCTGTCGCTTTCATTAGTGCTGATAAAACTAATTCGACTACTCATTTCTGTACCATGACAAACAAAAGGATCACTTACCTTATCTCAGTTATTTATTAAGTCTTCCCCTAATAGCCAACACCCTTCCTAATTTTATAACCTGATTATTTCTAGCCATCTCATAAAATCATGCAGCTTTATAGCCAGTATACAAAATAATATTTCAGTTGCCAGAGATATGTGATTACCTGCTAAGTGCCATTTACCATCTTATTCCTGATAGGATTATGCTTGAACCTTAGATTAAAATTAAAAGGTTCTTGATAGAATATACTTATTATTTGGGAGTATATATGTTTCTGCCTCCCTTGATTTTGGTTACTTAAGCGTCAACAGACTCAGGATGCCCTAATAGGCTTGGAGGAAATATGATATTTGCTTAGATATTTTGGCTCAGAAGCTTTACTAATATCAACAGAAGGTATTTGTTACATGTACACAAAAGTGCAACACTGCCATTTTAGACATGAGAACTAAGATTCCTTGACTGTAGAACCACTAACTCTGTTATTAATGCTATAAACACAAATCAACATTGAGACAGTCTCCATAGAATCATTTTTGGGAGAAAGGCATAGTATAACTTAAATAGATTTAAAAAAATTTTAGATTTAGTACTAGTTTTAAAAACGGTACTATAAGCAGTACTAGTATTTGGCCAGAAAAAGTATTCAATATTTAGGTCAAAAGATATTTAATTTTTTTAGGCTTGAAAACCAAAGAAGGCTCCCAATTTTTAAACTATCTTTGTAATGATTAAACAAAATAACTAGTCTGAAAGATTTACATTCTCATGTGGAACTATTACAATTCCACATTGGTTAGCACAATTTATTTTCTATCGCTTTAAAGTTATATCCAAATATTCATTGCTAGGTTGACAGCTATGCAGTGTAAAAGCTTAAAACTTGCTACTTGTAGGTCCCAATTACAAGCTTTAGGAATTTTTTTTTAAATGTATTGCCTTCAAAATGTGTACAATTTGTTCAAACTGTGGTATAATCAATACTGCTCAGATCAGATTATTTTGTTAATGTATTTCAGGGTTAACTTGATACTGTTTAAATTTTAATTTGATAGTATGTATTTTTTCATCAGTGTAATTGAATTATAGAAATTTGGAGAACTTGTAAGAAAAATGTGTACAAATAAATCTATTGCTTATGTGAGATTATCCAAATGTGAAAAAGATTTAATGGAGGAGGGGGTGTTGCATCAGATTCTAAAGAAGGTTGCTTCAGTTTGTATATGGTTAAGCCTTTCAGCAACTCCTTTAACCAAAATCTGCTGTCTTTTCCATGAATTATTAGTCAGTAATGAGCAGTCCCAAGAAACTAAAGTTAGTGTGGCAGGTGGGAGATACGTATAAAGTTTATCATTTTAAGAAGTTGCCAGTGGACACTACTTTGCATTATTGAACCCCTTATATAGCAAGTTGGGGAACTGCACACAACTACCGAACAGCCTCTCATGCTTTTGACTTTAAAGACCGACCATATGTTGTGGGGAATACTTTTTTAACCAAAACATCTCCCATTCCTTGTGAGATACTTGCTTCTAATGTTCTTATTTTGCTGAAAAACAGCTTTGTCTATCAGAAATCAACCATAAGCAACATTAAGAGCTCCAACCAATTCATTAAAAGGATTCTACAATGATAAATGAAGAATGCAACTGAAGTTGGTTTGGCAGATGGGAGATACAAATAAAGTTTAGGGTTTCTCTAAAGTGATCTTATTTAATGCTCCTCTATGAAGAATACTATTCTAAAGCCTCCTGGATAGATAGATTTCCATGTGTATAAAAATCAACTAGTTAGAAACAAAGCTGTTTCATAGTTTACCACCCTTTCTTCCAAAACACTATTTATTCCAGGATTTATTTGCAGCTTGCCTCATTCTTCAAATTTTAATTTCCAAATTATAACTTTAAAACCTACAGTTTGCAGCTTTCTATATTAAATGATAAAAATATGTAAAAATAGCACCCCTGACTTCTTCACCCAGTGAGAGCATTATTCTACTTCTGGAAATTGTAATTTTAAGTATGGCAAATACACACTTCACTTGGTGAACCTGGAAAACAACTAGTCCAAACATGTCCCCAAACCATCTAATATGGTTTACATTTGTGATAAAAGGGACAAAGACTCATCCATCTATCTGTTTGACACCATCATCCTGAATTTTTATTTGAAATTCCTCACGTGATACCATAAAGCCTTCATACAACTAATCCAAAACCAGTGTTACTGGAACCTTCCTCCAAACCCACTGGGTATGTCGTAACATAATAGTGCAAAATTCACACACACAAGTCATTTCTCTCTGTAGACTTGAGTGGTTCTCTACAGCAACAGTATTTCCACAGCTATTTTGGAGGTGTCACTAAGTTCTTTCAAGACAAAGCAGGAAAATCCTCGGGGTCATCTGGGTTTGGAGCAGCAATACGCATCTAAAAGGAAAAGCAAAACTAGATCAGTTAGATAAGAACTACATATTTGTTTACTAAGATACACATAATTTTGGCTTGGTTCATTAAATTGCTGCATTAGTCTTAAGTACTATTTATTGTTGATCCTATATGTTTTAAACTATACATTTGATTAATATTAAGGGGATTTTTTATTTATTCAACCCAAACTTTTGAAAATTCAGGGACTCAGAAATTAGGTTCAATGGATCCAAGTAATTTCTTGGGTAGGAGTAGGTTTTGAGGAAATATTTTTAAAAATGCAGATTTTTCAGTACATCTATACATCCTGTGATTTGTTGCCTTCTTTTTGCCCACAGACAATGCCATTTTGATCAGGCAGCTGTATAAATTAAATTACAGGAATGAAGTAGAGATTAGAATTAGCACATGGTAATTACCATCACTCCTGGCCTTGGCCATGAGTTGTCAACTCTTCGGACACGCCCACGACCTCCTCGTGCTCCTCTGGCTCCTCTTCCAGGACGAGGCAGATTCCCAAAGTTAATGTCCAATTGAGAAGTGATGTCATTGGCTGCTTTTCGGGAAAAGTGAGAATCATCCTCAAAATCTTCCTTCAGCACCTATAATAAAATGCATCCACGTTTTTTAGGGTTAAAACCAATACATTTTCAACTGGAAACAGTGCATCAAGAGCCAAATGATGCCTTTAAATTAAAAAAAAATGCCCTGGAAAAATAAAGGACACTACAGAGACATTCTAAAGAGAATAGAATTCCCCAGAGAAACTGGGCTCCCTCTATGACTCATCTCACAATAAAGTGAAACAACATAAAAACCAGTCTCAAGAGATGGTGATTTTCCACAGACACTTTCTTTTTAAAAAGGCTCCTTGGTTAAGCTAAGAAAGCAGCTGCTGGTACATGTTGACCCATTACTCTCATTAGTTGACTTTTAAGCACTGAAATTACTACACTGGCCAGCAAAACTTGAAAAATATGTATATTTCTCTAGTAACCTTGCAAATACTTTCATGCATATATGTAAGTATGTGTATATGTATGGAAAACATCTAGAGGATTCTTCACAAATTCACCAGAGTGGAAAAGAAAGAGGATCAATTCATTCTAGCATTTATGGAGTCATGCTTCATAAATGCAGTCCTGTGCAGTTAATATATGCACACAGCTTCATTCTTTAAGACAGTTTGGGTGAAATCCATTGTTTATTGTCCCTTTCTCTCTGCTGAACATCCTGCTAAATGAAAGAACATACTCAGCAGTAGATTGTAAACTAGAAACTTAATCTGAAAATGTTGGAAGAACCACAAATCAGAAAATCGGCATCAAAAATTCTTATTGCTATAAATGAATTACAAAAAAAACCCCATTAAGACTGTTCCTGACTTTTCAAAAAAAAGGTCTGCGATTGAGATAAGTTCTAGTAGTGTTTTTTCAATCTATTCAGTCTCTAGCTATAAATTTCAATTTAGTACATCTACACATGTTAACAGAGTTAAAAGGAAGAATGTTTTGAATTCTAAGGTAATACTTACATCATCTCTATATTTTGACTTATGAATTACCACTGCTTTGGAAGGAACAGTGGTTTCGGGCTTCCGGATATTAAATTCGGGCTTTGGTCGATTTTGTTCTTGAAGATTTTTCCATTCATCCAATGTCATCTCTTGAACTATTTCATCCACTGGCTCTCCTTCAGCAATTCTAAGGGTTTATAGTTGTAAAGTAAAAACCATTAGCCTATAAAATGCAGTGAGAGAAAGGTAGAATACAACTTAAATGAAAACAGCTTTTTTTCCCCACACGATGGGTTACCAAGCTTGTAGAAATGCAATAGCTTGGAGAACTTTTATCCAATGCTCCAATCAGTCAGGTCTGCTCTCTTCAAACATATTGTAGTTCCTATCCACTCCGGATCAGATATTCAGTATTTGTAGTTCACCATATGATCAGTCTGCATCAGGCTATTTTTGTAGAGTTGGAAGACAAAACTTTTCCTCAGTAAGATGCTCCTTCCATTCCCCATTTTCATATTTTGGGGCTTTTCTAAATATGTTTTTTTTCTCAACAAATTCCTTTGATAATGAAGTTAAAAGGACTTTGCTCCTGGATACTTCCGGGTGGAGGCTTCGGCACCAGGCAGGGATTTGCGATCGTGCACGATCTCTGCCTGGGCTCGCCGCCGGAGCGCCCCGAGCCAGCTGGCTTTGGGGCTAAGTCACCCCATAGAGGTGACGAAGATTGGGGGGCACCCAGCAGGGCAGGAGGAGAGCCGCATCT
>JANHFN010001080.1:239573-259881 GCA_032468175.1 Toxicocalamus goodenoughensis | reverse complement strand
CACCCTACTACAACAAAACCTCCCCTACCTGAGAGGGCAGCCCAACCCCACGTAGGGAGGCGAATCTCCCGGGGCTGCAGTGCAGGATTGGCCCACCCTGGGAGAAGCGCCCAGCCGCCATCCCTGCCTGGCGCCGGGCAAAGCGCGAAGAGCTTCGGCTGGGACGCCCAGCACAGCTGACAGGTGGGCCCTCCTTCCCGGCGGCAGAGCTCTCACCAAGGCAGTGAGCACCTCCCTGCTGGTCCCTCCACTCATCCCACCAGGACCGCGCCGGAGCTGTGCGGGCTGGGCAGAGCTGGGAAAGCGAGCTGCTGGTGCGCGCCCGCCTGCCAAGTGAAAGAGCCAGGCTGACCCAAACTTGGTTTCTTTCCCAAGTCCCTCCAGCCCAAACCTGAAGGGGCCACCAGGAGAGGCCGCCCGAGGCAGTGATAGTGCCCACCCATCCGTGGACAGGGAGGCAAGGCGACGGCCTGTGCCACGTTCTCTTCCGAGCTGAGCCCTGCTGAGTCAGCACCTCTGCCTGATGCCCGTTCCGCTGCAGCGTTTGGAGCTGCCGGTGCATTTGGAGATGCGTGGGGATGGGGATGGGCTGGGCGAGGGGTGGAAAGGATCGGGGGCTTCGGGCTCTCTCCGACGGCCAGGGAAGCAGCGCTGCCATCATCTCGCCTCCCTGTCTGCGGACAGGTCGGTGCTATCACTGCCTTGGGCAGCCTCTCCTGGTGGCACCTTTGGATTCACACTGGAGGGACTTGGGAAGGATGCCAAGCTCAGATCGGCCCAGCTCTTTTGCTTGGCAGGCAGGCACGCACCCGCAGCTCGCTTTCCTGGCTCTGCCCAGCCCGCACGGCTCTGGAGCGGCCCTGGTGGGATGAGCGGAGGGTCCAGCGGAGAGGCACTCAGTGCCTTGGTGAGAGCTTTGCTGCCGGGAAGGAGGGCCCGCCTGTCAGCTGCGCTGGGCACCACAGCTGAAGCTCTTCATGCTCTACCCGGCGCCAGGCAGGGATGGCAGCTGGGCACTTCTCCCGAGGTGGGCTGATCCTGCGCTGCAGCCTTGGGAGATTCGCCTCTCCATGTGGGGTTGGGCTGCACTCTCGGGCAGGGGAGGCTTTGTTGTAGTAGGCGTCATTTTTAAAATATTTGGCTTTACCTTCGAAGACAAAGGGAAGGCGGTGACAGGAACGCCTGAAGCCGAATGTCTCTGCCAGGCTCAGGTTGCAGGGAGGAGCCCTGGCTGGCCGCATGTGGCTGTGCAAAACACCGCGGCATTGCTCTAAATGCCACGGCAGCAAGGAAGAAGGGAAAGTAACGGTGACGGAAGGTGTCACGATACGAATGCCCCACCAATGCCAAGGTCAACATCCAAGCTGTTGCCGCCTGCCCACCCGAGGATGCAAGGGGGGGGGAATTAAGTCACCCCGAAAAGACGGCCTAGCCATTTTTTCGGGGGTAAAAAAAAAAGGCCCGGCCTTATTTTGTGAGAAACACGGTATATTAATGTACTAAGTATTGTGTATTTGCATCCATCTTCTCCTTGGTTTGGTTGATGCGAATGTTACTAGTTTTATTCATTATTAATTGTTGGTTTTGACCTTCTCTAAACTTTCCTAATTGGAAGGAGGGAAGGAGGGAATTGAATATTCAAATATTGACATATTGATCTGATATCCCCTGCTTTGTACATTTAAAATACAGTAGTACTCAGTGGAGCAATGCAATTCTTTTGTACATACCTGTTTGGATACAAGACATAATGAAGAAGTTAGTAGATATAAGTATAGCCTTTGGGCCTAAAGTATCAAAACAAAGAAAATCTAGATAACTGCTGGAAAGCATATTATTAAAATATTCCTTTTCTGTTTATAATTATTGATCTCACCTTTGTTCAGATGAGATGAAACCTGAGGTCCTTTTTTATTCTTATTTTTATTAAGAGTTACAAACAGCATTATTCAGAACCTTTTTAAAAAAAGAACAATCTTTACAGTGGAAGTTTTAAAAATGGATAACAAAGACTATAACTCACTGTAAAAAAAAGTGTCAGTCCCAATAGTTTTCGGGCCACCAATTTACATTTTACTTGTAATATTAACATTATTGTAGTTAAATAAAACACTCCTTGTGTATTTACATTTTAAATGACTTGTTGTTGTACTTGTGCTTTTTACAGTTAACTAATAAAATATTTATTGTATCTCAGAAATATAACAAGGTTTTGTATTTTAATTAGATTTTATCCAAAATCTTCTTCACCCTTTTAACATCTTTTATGACCCAATCCAGCACAGTATGTATTTTTCAAAAAATCTCATTATTTTTTAATACGTGGCTATTTATTAGTATATTGTGCATATAATAAACTATGCATTGCTTTGAATTGATGAATACATTTACATTCATTTGAAAAAATGAATGGCTTTATTCAGTTAATCTTACATTTCATATCTCAGAAACACTAGGAGTATGATATTTACATGTTTTAATATATCTTGAGGTTATGTTTATGACTACACAAGTTTGATTGTAACAGTCTGCAAAAATTATAATCCTGGAAGTGGGGCATCATGCATTTTTGAATTGTTGACTAATTCTAAACTGTCTTCTGTGGTGTCAGGATTGATTTCTTACAATCCATATGAGAAAATAAATACAATACATTATTTTCACAAGCTACATGGAACAGACTGAGATATAATGACTTATCCCCAAAAGCATTTCATTGTTTTCTGTTGGGAAATAATAGAATATTTTGTATCATTTAGCATGACTCCACTATTATTTTTGTTCTTCTTAAATTTTGTATTTGTTTCCCCAAATGTACTGAATTATAATATACTGGATTCCTAAAAAATGAAATTGTCGCTGTCAGTATTATAATCTATTACTTTTTATCATAATCTGTACAATCATAATTTGTAACTATAGCTCATATGTGTTTGAGAGCTTGTGTGTATGTTTTTCAGTTAACACGTACTCATATTTTATAATTTGACTATTCTACATTATTAATTATTACAATGTTTTCTTCCAGTTTTTATTTACTATTGCTATTAACTTATTTATTTTCCATCCAAGGCTTTCAGGATGATTAAGTAACAAATGAGGAATTACATGCTGATAATCTCCATTTTACTATGACTTACAATTGCAAAATATTTTGTTCTGAAAAGGTGATGTGAGGCTTATAATAGTATAGAATATAGTACATTTCAAATGACATTTGAAGCTACTTTTAGAAATTATGTAGAAAAATGAATATATATTAGATATATATCTTAAAATTTAAACCTCATATGCTGAAGAAAAAATATCTTTTTCTGGTCTCAAGACATAAAATTTATATTTTTCCCATGAGATGGATAAACTATAGCATTTCCATTCTCCTTCATCCAAGTTAATTTTATATAAATTTATATTTTTATTTAAATGAATAAAAATTCACTTAAAAACATTTTTGCAGAAGAAAGTTAAGAAATAATAAATAACTCTTTTATTACATTCTTCTTAACAGAAGATATAAACAATACCATGTTGCACCTTTCTAGTTTCCTTTTCCTACAAAGAGGTTTCTGCTTTTCTAAACCAGTCCCAGGTTACTTTAGTGTTTCCTAGAGATTTTCCTGTGTTGATATTGCAAATATCCAGTTGTGCTGAACTTTAATATCTTCATAGAGAACATAGGAAGTAGGAAACAAAAATTCATACTTTTGTGACTAATACACCCAACAAAATGTTATGTGTGTAAAATGAATCATAGAAGGGCTACTTGGTGTTTTTTTAAAGTGTATCTACAAATTGAAAATGATGTTGGTGATGCATATTATGTTTGAACTGGGGAAGTTCTAATTCAATCTGCCTTTGGATTATGGATGTCCTGTCTGGCTGCTCTCAGAGGGTCAGATTAGGTAATCATACCTCTTCAGACCTTATACTTAACACTGGTACATCACAGGATTTGTGTTGAGTCCCTTTACTCTATACTTTTTTATATGCATGACTGTATTCCCACTCATACTAGTAATACTATTACTAAATTTGCAGACGATACAACAGTGGTGGGACTCATCTCTGGGGGTGAGGGTGAGTTTGCCTATTGAGATGAGATGGACCAGTTGCTTTGATGGTGTGGGGACAGTAACTTGGTCCTTAACACCAATAAGACCAAGGAGCTTATAGTGAACTATAGAAGGAATAGCTCAGACATCCAGCCATTGCTTATCAATGGAGACCAAGTGGAGCAAGTAGCCAGTTTTAAGTTTCTTAAAGGAGAACCTGACCTGGGGCACTCACATTGCAGCACTGGTCAAAAGGGCCCAGCAGAGATTATACTATTTGAGACTTCTCAGGAAACAACTGAATGAAAAACTGCTGGTGACCTTCTACTGTTGCACCATAGAGAGTACTTTAACTTACTGCACCTGTGTATGGTTTGCCAATTGCACAATGGCAGATAAGACAGCACTCCAGAGGGTTAATTGCTCAGAGGATCATTGGTTACCCTCTCCCCTCTTTGGAAGAACTTTACAGCTCCCCCTGCCTTAAGAAAGTTCAAAACATTCTTAAAGATCCAACTTATCCTGGGCACTATTACTATCTAACAGATGGTACAGGATAATAAAAACAAGGACAAATAGGCTGAAAAACAGCCTCTATCCCAGTGCAGTAACTATATTGAATTTTATTGTATAGTGCAATATTAATGCAATATCAAGTTTTCAATTCAATTGTACAGAATGCAAAGGATGTGTATTTGTGTTTTATTTTTATAGTTATAATGTACACTGAACATGGCATTGAATTTTGTTGTACAAGGTACAATGACAATAAAGTAAAGTCAACTAAACTAAGCTAAACTAAACTGAAGAATTAAACAACTCTTATTTCCGAACAGCCATATTTAAAATAGACATCCACAATTTCCTCACTGAATCATTAAAATTATATTTCTAATCATTATAGATTTCTCAACAACATGCTCCCCATCAAATGCAGAAGTTTATTAATTTATCAATATGTTGTGGTTAGCCGGCAGCAGATGCAGATGGCTGAGGAGAGCAAGGACTCTGATGAAGAGCCAGGACCATCAGGGAGTAGACTGCTGCCTTCAGAGATTGTGAGGGCTGGCAGCAGTGATGAGGAAGTTCACGAGGAGCCTGTGCCAAGTGCACATTCACGAAGGATTGCTCGGAGGAAAGAACAATTACAGCAGCACAGGTGACTCGGGACTAAGGCTACAAGGTCATGGCCCCTCCCTCAAGAGGATAAAAACTCAGTTTGGAAAAACATTCTTTGCAGACAGCAAAGAAGCTCTGAAACTCAACTGGTGGACATCTTAGTTCGTGTTTGGAGAATTTTGTAAATTAGTGCTTATCTCTGGGTTTTTGGCAGCCTTGACAAACAACTTGGCAAGGTTCTTTCTTGACAGAGCTAATTGTTGGAAAGCAGCCTTTTATCTGTAAAGGAACAGCATTCATGATTAAACTTTGAAAGGTGGGGGCTGCTGCCTTTGTCTGTGTGTGCTCTCTGGGAACCCGGTTGGGTCAGAACAGGCATTGAGATAGGAACCAGGAAACTTAGACACAAAGTGAGATGGGCGATCTTGGGCCAGCACCTCTCCCTCAGCCTTAGGAGGAAAGCAATGGCAAACCACTTCTGAAATGTTGCCAAGAAAACTTTTAGGAACTTATCACTAAGAGTCAACACTGATTCTTAAGCACAACACAAACAAACAGACTCATTTTACACTTTGCTGCTATTTACAAGGCTGGTAGAACAACCATTACCACCATCTGTTACTTTTATAGGCCTGCTGCATATACTGCTTCAGCTCTTTATTTGGCAGTGATTCAGTGAGAAAACTTATTAAATTCTCACTATTCCCCTTAAGGCTAGAGAGCTGTTCATTGTTGATAATAATCAGTAGTCTGATCGCATGTATAGCAGTGTCCCAGAATTTAATGTATAGTATGGTAATATATAGTGATTTAAGCCACCCAGGATTACTCTATATAGTGAGACAGGCGCCATATAAATTTTATAAATAAATAGAGTATGAAAAATAGGATACTCCCGAAAACAACAACAATAAATCAAATATACGTCTGTTCCTAAACCTTCTAATATTGTTGCATTTTATCTAAAGTTCCTTCTTTTCACATTATCCAACAAAGATGCAGGTACTTTTCATAAATATTTATTTCTGTATTTAGCCTCACCAGAACTTCACATCAATGTGTTCTTTGCTAAATTAAATGTAAGTTTCCAGAATATGAGAAGGATATTTGATATAATGAACAGAAACTGGTTGATATAGTTTTGACATTTGAAGAACATAAATATGTTTGTGAAATGTACTGTTGACCTTAAGGTAAAAGTAATTTTTGATGTCTTCACCTTCAGATGCCTATAGTCTAAAATGCTATACATCTCTTAGTTATTTATTTACTTAGAAAGGTGTGTAAAACTCTAAGAATGCTGCAAAACTTCAATAGCAGGCAGCAGTCTGCTGATTAGGATGTAAGATTTTATAAATACTAAAATATTGCAAATGTTACTACTGAAAAATATCATTCCTTTGCAGAAGAGGTCAGAATGATGACCTTAAAAATAAACACAAAGGAAGCATGGAATTCCCCCTTTGCTTTTTTTTTTTTTTGAAATATGATTGTTGAAACAACAAATTCAATATTTCCTTCCTTCTGTTTTCTTACTCTTATTGTTAACAGCTCAAATGTTAGCATTGTCCACTTTGGGGAGAATCACATAGTATATTCTGCTTTTAGTAGTGTGGTTTCTTGTACTTTTTAAGTTCCTGATGATGCAAGAATATGATTTCCAATATGAATCCCTCCAGATTGTTTGTCCTACATTTTCCATCATCCTTGACAATTGGCCAAGCTGGATGAGGCCAATGAAAATTGGAAGCTAAAACAACCAGGGGCATATATGTCTGGAAGTCTTGTATGTACTTCTAATCTCACATATATTATTAAGCCAACAGAATTCAACCAATTCAGAAGTGAGCCAATAGAACATTTGTCTTGCGTCTGAATTTAATGCTCAAAACAGTCTGAATTTAATGCTCAATTATTTTATAGTAGTAGATGATAGAAAAAGTAGAAATAGTAGGTGATACAGTAGCTGTGTCTGAGGTCCTAAAAACATTTGCCAGTCAGAATCAATAATACCTGACTTACTATAATATTATTTTGTAAGTTTTTAACAGAATAAGAGAGCTGATTAATCTCTTCCAATTCTACACACATTATCCTAGTACTATAATCCCTTAAATACCAATCTCCAGATGGGTTGAAATTATTGCTCTCAACATTTTAAGCCCTGTATTGTAGCCCAGACAACAGGCAGTTCTGCACAGATGATCCCTTTTGCCTTAAGACTGCCTTCCTCTAACCCCAGTGCTATTACAAAGAAGTTGACATTTCTTGCAGACTATTCAGTTGTGAAATACACCATGCTATACAAAGAATTGCTGAGCTACTGTCTGAATATCAATGCTAAAGGCACCTCTACTATTTTGTAATCTGAATATTAGTGAGCTGCATGATTGTCTCAGAAAGAAAGGATACAGAGGAATACATGGGACTTGGAATCCAGCTTCAATTGAATCTCAGTCATCTTTCATAAATTTGGAGGCTTCTATCTTTGCCAGCTTTTTGATCTCTGAGTGATAACATTGTATCTGATCTACAGAAAGCCTCTGGCAATTTATTGAAACAGTGCCATCCCACTTTGCCTGTTCCATTTAGATGTTGTTCTTGGATTCCATCAACATGGATTCCATACCACTAGGCTAAGGAGATGGAAAGAGACGAGAAAAATTACACGAACAGTTTTGCATATAGCAAAGAGAAGCTAATAGTAGAACTGGGCTCCTCTTCTGTTCTCTCATATCACTCAGCCAATTTGGGAGGGCGGAATTACAGCTTCAACCTTGGCTTGGCAACTGGGTTATTCCCTAGCAGGTGTTCAATCAGTAGTTCCGCTTTCTTCCCACTTCAGGGTGTAATATCCAGGGCAAGGTCAAGTTAACAGCAGCTGAAGTTTCACTCCCACCCTTTCTTGCCGCATGACATGTTTGATCAGGGGCTTCCCACTTAGAGGAGGGAACATTCCCACTCACTGTCTTAGTGTAAATTTGCGAATTTTCCACAGATGCATTTTTCCCATGAATTTTACTTGGGCAACAAATGTCCTCTGTTTTGGGTAGTAACTGGAGTTGTTTTCCTAGGGAAAAAAGTATTTTGAAATCAGCTAATTGCGCACGTGAGATATTTATGTGCTTTTTATCCAGTTTAACATTTTTATTGACTTATAAAACATTTTTATTGACTTATAAAATACAAAAGTAAATAGAAAAACAGTGGGGAGGAAAAGAGGGAAGAGAAGTGAGGAAAGATAAGAAAAAGAAGCATTGACTTCTGACTCTGTTACAGTAAAATAAGGCATTAACATCAAATCACAACTTTTTGCTTTTTCATAATAATATGAACAAGCCATTTCTGTAAAGAGCTATCAATCTACTTGGTAAAACCCAAAATCAAAGTTTCATTCTTTTCCACATCAAGCAGGAAGTTCAGAAGCAGTCTCCATATAGAAACAAAAGTATTTTAATCAAAGCAGTCAATTTTGCCATTTCAGCCAACTCCATCAATCATTCATCCATAGTAGGAATCGAAGTGTCCTTCCATTTTTGTGTATACAATAAACTTGCTGCTGTCAAATATATAATAACAAAGTTCTAAATTTTTTCTTCAGTTTTTTTTCATTAGGTCCAAAAGGAAAAGTTTATGTGCTTTTTTAAAAAAAGTAAATGTATCTTTTGCAAATCTCAGAGAGAAGTAAGCAGCTGGGTAGTGCGGCTGCTTTTCCAGTATATTGGTGCAGTGTGTGGCCATGCAAGCTATATTGGCTACCCAAAGAAGGGCACATATAACACAGTTGCTCTGCCAACTGCATGGGATGCTGATTTGCTTCTGGGTCCAATTCATGGTGTTGGTTATTATCTATAAAGCCCTGCATGGCATAGAGCCAGGCTTCCAATGGAACTGCCTTTGCCCCATCACATCAGCCATTGTCACTCGATTAAGCAGGAAAGGTATGTTGCAGACCCCTTGAAAGAATTTTGACTAGCAGTATCTAGAAAGAGACCCTTCTCTACTACCATCCCTGCATTATGGAATATCCTGCCCCCCAGAAGTGAGGCAGAGCTTCATTCTCTTGGCCTTCTGCAAAGGGGTCAAAACTTGGCACTGTGGCCTTGCATGAGGGGCACAGAGGACCACGCAACCAGAGCGCTGGCTGTCCTCATGAGAACCCTCCCCCCACATCTACATTACTAATACTCAATGTCCAACTTGGTTATTTTTGTACCTTTCTCAAATTTAATTTATAATTTAAAAAATGTTTTAATGTTAAATTAATTTTAATTAATTAGGGAGGAGCCGTGGTGGTGCAGTGGTTAAAATGCAATATTACAGTCTTGTTCTCCTCACAGCCAGGAGTTTGATCCTGACTGGACTTCCATCCTTCCGAGGTAGGTAAAATGAGGACCCAGATTATTAGGGGAAATATGCTGACATTGTAAACCACTCAGAGAGTACTGTAAAGCATGATGGAGCAATATATAAGTCTAAGTGCTAGTGCTAAGTGCTATTAATATTTAAATCTCAATTTTATACATTCTGAAGAACTGGTAGCGGAAATTTTGAATAGTTCGGAGAACCGACAAATAGCACCTCTGACTGGAGATTTTACGGTATCCTTCTCCTGCCACACCCACCAAGCCACGCCCACAGAACCGGTAGTAAAAAAATTTGAATCCCACCACTGGAGTAGATGATTTAAAAATAGGAAGTATAAATATTTTTTAAAAAATTCTGCTTAGCCGTTTCTCTCTCCTCTATCCAATACTAGTTGATGCCAGATCGCTAGTCCTGCCTCTCCTGCCAATTAGAATCAGAAATATAGAGATTTTTTCTTCTTTAATGAAATATTTCCACAATTTATTTTATACCCTTAAGAAAAATTTGGGCTTTATGGAAGACCCATTTCTTTGTGCATGTGAATTAGCACTTATGAAATGCTCTGTCAGCTGAAAATACTTGGAATTTAATTATCATGATTAGTTGGAAATATACAGTGATCAGTGTTTGTCCTGTATTCTTTTCAGAAGAAGTATAATGCTTCTGTAGATAGTGACTATTCTAATGTCTTGCAAATGTGGATTTCATAGGCCTGAGACAGACAGACAAGGCATATATACATACATAAAGTATATGATATTGATATAGATATATATTCTAGTTTTCTTGGTCTGCTTTTTGGTTAAGTAAGGAAAACATTACTGATTGTTCATTTTCAGACTCTGAATATAGATTATTGCAGTATTTCTCATCCTTGGCAACTTGAAGATGTATGGACTACAACTCCCAGAATTCCCCAGTCAGCAAGGCTGGCTGAGGAATCCTGGGAATTGAAGTCCACACATTTTCAAGCTGCCAGGGGAGAGAAACAGTGGACTATTGTGTCTTTCACTCTATTGTGCTTCTTTCTCTGCAGCAGATATACTGTGCTGACTGGAAATGGTAGAAATTTTAGGGCAACTTATTTTTAAAGGACATGTTAGGGAAACCATTTGGTAGAGTTATACGAGATGGCCTTCTGTCCCAGACTGTCCTGTAATTTAACCAGATGCTTGGATCTCGTCTCTTCCATTCATCCTGAAGTTTGAGAAGGAGGAAACATGTGGAACTGATGCACCTGCATGGCTTCCATATTTCTCAATTACCTGTGTGACTTTAGACCATATCATGGAGCACAGTCTCCCATTCCAAACAGGTAATTCACTTCTACCCACTACATTTAGGATTTGAAGACATTTTTCTTCAAAGATGATTGAAGAAGATCCACTTTTTATTAGCTTTACATCTTACTTCACTCCAGCACTTCAAAATGTCTTGTATGGAAATCTCCCTTTATTTTACCCCTATAACAAGAACTGTGTGAAATGAGGTGGGGGAGAAGAGAAGGGAGAGAGGGAGAATTGCCACCAGTGACTTTCAAGGATGAACGGTCTGAGTCTCCAAGGCCTAGTCTACTTATAGACTTAACTACTTGTAGTCTTAAGTATTATAGCATCAGCTTTTTCCTAAGCTGCTTCCCCTTTAATTCCCCACCCCCACCCCAAGGTTGCAATGGCCCAGTCTTCTTTTAAAATAATGTTGGCCGGTATTGCTAATTGACTGAGTGAGTATGCTTGGAGAAGTCACAGAATCCTGTTTTTCTTGCATTGCTAAAGCTTGACTCTGCCAGATAAAGGAGGCAGTGGTTAAAGTTCACTTCAAATTGCTTTGGAAATTCCCTACTCTAATGGACATACAATTAGAAAAAAGTCAAGGGAACTTTGTTTTTACATAAGTCAGGTGCAGCAAGTTTATTAGTTGCCTAAGAGTGAAAAGGCTCAACGCTATCTACAAGGGAGGAATGATTGGTGAAGATGACGGAACTTGCACAGATGGCTAAATTAACGTCTTTGATTGGAAGAGAGACATTTATCTTTACTGTTGACTGAAAACCCCTTATAGACTGTGCATGAAACAGAAAAAAATGAACTTATGGTTTATGGTTCTGATGTTTAGGCAGAATGGATTATCAAAAGAAGAGAGTTATAATCCTAGAGTAAGAGGTAAATACTTACAGCTTCTATTAGTTAGAAGACCAAAAACAACTACTTGGTATATTTTTTCTTTCTTTTCTATTTTTCTTTTTTTCTTGCACTTTTAGATTTCCCTTTGAATTTTCTCTTTTCTTTCTCTTAGTTTATATTAGCTTTTACCTTACTTCAAAAAATGTTAATAAAAAATCTAGCTAGCTATCATCTAGCTATCTAAAAAGGAACTCCATATCTAGTATAATTTTAGCTTTGAGTCAGTTTGAGAATATTTTAATGCAAAAGCACAGAGTCCTTTTTTATGGCTCCCTAAGCTCCCTCCAACAGCACTGCTGAATATTAGTGGTACAATTATTAAAAACTCAAGATGTCTTTCAACCATTGTGGGGTTGGAGACATAAGTACACTTAAAATAGGCTTGGAACAAGCAAACCAATGATCTAAAGTTTTCCTTCCCCTAAACCCCAGAAAACCCCAGCTTCAAGCATGTGCATAATTCAACCCTGCTAACTTTGCATAACTGCTCTGTCCATTTCAGTCCTTGCCTCCTCCTAAATAAGATTGTGCCCTCCCCCCAGTCACCCCTGTTCTGACTAATTTAGTTTCCTAGGCTGTTTTTAGCTCCGATAAGTCTCGGATTGACACAATTTGCTGCTGGGGTATTAAAAGTTCTCCTGTCAATTTTGCTCCTATTTTTTTTTCTGAAAAAGCTGTTCAGGGACATTGTTGAAATGGGTTATTACTGTTTTAAGAATTTCTGTTTCATATTAGTTTTTCCTCCATTTATAGTTTTCCTTGGATCATATAATGGTGAGCCAAATGATTCCTATCATGATAATGGACCATTGTATAAAAAAAAACACAATTAGGTCAGTTCACCAGACTTGAAGATGATCTAAAACAAGTCTTCAAACTTGGCAAGTTTAGCTAACATGACTGGAGGAGGAATTCTGGGAGTTGAAGTCCACAAGTCTTAAAGCTGTCATGTTTGAAGACCCTTGATCTAAAAGATGAGCCCCCTTTAATGAAGATATACACTGATGTCATCTTGCCTCTGATTCCAGAACCTGGTTTTCCAAAACTTTGGTTTTGGAGCTTTTCTTTTCCTTTTCCAATATACTGCCAAAGCTGTTTGATCAGACTCAGTGGAAGGAATCACTCTGCCTGTTTCTCTGCATTATTTGGAAGACTGGACCTTCTCAAATTATATTTACTATTTGGACAAATAATAAATATATAGAGTACAAAAATAAGAGACTTAATAATTGTTCTTGGTCCTCCTCCCCCCTCGCCATCCCACTGTTACTTCCCTATTTAGTCCTACAATTCTTTGGTGAAGTCTACTAAGCTGAGAGAATGATTGATCAGACTCCGGAATCTGAGGAGACTTTATAACCAAGAAAGGATTTGAGCCTTGTCTTCCCAGTTAGAGCAACTTTATTTCAACCATTGTCTTCCTGTTTCCGGCGTGATTTCTACCCCTTTCCTGCTTCTGCAATGAATAACAATGATAAAAGTATTAGTGTGATGTTGTCACAATATCCCTAAGTCTATGCTGCATGTCACCCTGCTTTTCAGATAAACAACAGATTAGGAAATAAAAAACAATCTGTATATTTAACTTGTGGGCCTCTTGCTATATTTATTTAAGGTGTTATCCAGGTGTATGTAGCATGTTTGAGAAGCTAGTTGTTCACATAAAGAGCTTGCTGATCTGAAAAGCAGTTTCAAAATTTGCAGATAGTATATGTGGGTGAAGCTGAGCTGTGGTTTTAAAAATGTGTGTGTGGGGTTTTTTTTTTTGGCAATTTCTTTCAGCCAAGCTTGTAAATGGCTACTTGTTCCATTGCTAGTCACGCAAAGGGTGGACTCTTTTCTTTTCTTTCCTTTCCCTTTTCTTCCAAGTTTTCAAATGATGACATAGTAGAGTTCAGTTGTGTTAAATATTCCTATTATGTAGTAAATTAACCTTAAAGCTAATTTGGGAAGTTCTTAAAACTAAGGACTTCTCTGGATGGGAGTGTTGGGCTCTATGTCTATATAGCAGGTGATGACTTGAAAGAGCAATAATGACCAGGAAGAGCCCAGATCAGATCCAGATCAGATTCCTTCAAGTATGTTGGACTACAATTACCATAGGAGGGAGGAATGCTGGCAGGGAATTCTGGGAATTATTATCCATCTGGAAAACTCCAGATTGAAGTAGAATTTACCTAGAAAAACAATCCACAGAAGCTTCCCTTCCCTGCTTTTTAAAAAATTTTCTTAACTAGTTTTCCATTGATCATCTGCAAGTACTGCTTTACATGCACCTGAGAAGATCACTTAGGGGACTGGCAGACCAGTCTTTACATATAAGGAGCCTCTGTGGTGCAGTGGTTAGAGTGCAGTACTGCAAGCTACGTCTGCAGCCAGCTGCCTGCAATTTGGTTGTTCAAATCCCACAAGGCTCAAGCCTTCCATCCTTCTGAGGTGGGTAAATTGAGGACCCAAATTGTTGGGGGCAAGATGCTGACTCTGTAAACCACTTAGAGAGGGCTGTAAAGCACTATAAAGTGGTATACAAGTCTAAGTACTATTGCTATATTGGCAGAATAATTCAAATTGCCAACTATCACTTTAAAAAAACAAACTTTGTTGTTTTTATGCCTTTAACCCCAGAGAGGCTGTCGTAGAGACACGTGAAGCTGTGTGGCAAACACCACAAGCTTCTAGGTCAAAAGACAGTAGCTATGTAATAAAAAAACACCTTTGTCTACAAAGGGAGGGTTAATTTTTCAATGCAGTCTTGTAAAACCTCAGCACCGCCAAAGTAGATGCCACTGACAGAGCAAGGTAACCTGTCTCTTCCCCCAGCAATTTGTGTTGGTCATTGGCTGCTTTTTGAGCTCCTTCCCTCCCCATCCTGTTGCTGAGGCAACTGTGTGGGCAAGGAATTTCCCCACACCAGGTGACTTTGGGCTTCCCCCAGGCTGGTTGCCTGAACTGCAGTCACTCTATTTATGGAGCAGAGCATTCATGCTATTGTGCACAGCTTAAAAAGAAAGAAAGAAAAAAAGCCCGTAATATGGTTACACAGGGGACTGCTTGTGAGGCTTGATCCTCTTTCCTTTCTCCTTTCCTTCTTCTTTCCAGCAACTGCAAATAAAGCCATTCAGCTCCTTCCCCTGGCTTCTATGGAAACCCCCCCCCCTTTTTTTTAGGTGCCTTGGACACCAAAGGACTTAAAAATGCACAGTAAAAACGAATGTTTGATTTTAAATATCCGCTTGCAAGTGCATTGTGATCTTTGTAAAGTTGGTTAACTTCCGGAAGAAAATGTTATATGAACCAAATTAATATAAGATTTTTTAAAAAAAATATGACATACAGTATGCTAATATTACATCTTGCATTGATTCTGAAATTATTTCTGAAGATAGGAAACAATTGTAATTCCTAAAAATAACATTTTTTAAAAAACCATTATATTTGTGGTTACCCACTTTAGGTAATATTTGTTATAACTTCTATACTAAAAAGATTACAAAGTTTTCCCTTCTCCCTCTAGAATATCTGATTAAGCAGTAATTTAGCTCTGTTTCAGTTGTAGTCATTTATTATTTCTTCTGCTGGTAGTTAAATATTCAGTTTCAAAAAACTAAAAATATTAGATACCACATAAATTTATTAGCCATAGTAGGTTCTTCTGAATCTTGTACAAGTCTTGTACAATGTGCATCCCTATTTGCTTTTCATTTTCTTATTCAAATATCTATCTGCAGGTGTTCGTGTTTTTTATTCTTTTAATAGCAACTTTCTCAAATTGTGGCAGGGGCCACAATTTTGTATATTGTATATACAGGGTTCAACTGAATTTTGATGAGTTGCATGTCAAATATTGGAAAAGCATGTTTAAAAAGGGATATTAGCATTTAATATCTACAATTATTATAATGACTATTGTTATAAGCTAAGAAAATTAACTAAATTGGCTTTAAATGGTAAAGTATGTATATAAAATGAAAATTATATATATATATAAATATATATATAAATCAAAGATATTTTTATGTGTGTATATGTATATATTTGCACTTAAATCACACAATTATAATATGCTTTCTTACCCTGCTGGGTTCCACACATCCTGCTCAATCCCCATAAAGGATTGGTCTAATTAGTCTAATAATTAGTCTATTCCAAAATGGTGCCTGCTTCCAGGGCAGCCCAAGATATATATATTATATCTCTACGATATAAGAAGGTGGGGAAGGCAGTTTAGAGGAGCACAGTAGCCAGCTGTGTAGCCAGGGGAGAGAAGGGCCAATGGAAATGCTCCATTTTTTACCTCCATTGGTCTGTCTGCACCAAGAGGTGAGGGGAAGGGGCTTGGAATAGTACATAGGAAATCGCCCTGTCTCTGCAGCATTGGCCCACCTGCACCGGTTTCTATTACATCTCTTTCCTTACTCTGAAGTTTCCTGGTTGGCTGCTTCCCAATCTGAAGAAAAGACCATTCATCGTGATATTTTTCTGTTAAAATGTAATTACTAAACAGTAATCAGAAAAGCTACAGATCACCGTTAAAGATGATTTATTGTGAAAAATCAGACATTTAAAAATACCCCTTAGCCATGCTGTTACTCCATAAGTGTAAGAATACCAATCGTCAGTGATGGAACTTTGACTAAAAAATGTTTTTCCTCCTTTGAAATGAAATTCTCTTTTAGATCAGACTGATTGATATTTAGTTGAAAGAACATAAGGGAACCTAGTTGCATGGCATGACTTAATTTTGCTGCCTATCTTTGAAACAGGAGGTTCTCGCCCAACCCGCCTTCTTTATCGTTGTGTGCTTTAAAAGCAAACACATATTCGGCTTGCATTTTAGGTTTGAATATTGATAGCCCTGTATTTACTTTATGGCAATTTCAATTAAGTTGGTGGAACAATTGTTGAGAATACGTGCCTCACTTTTTGATGGATTAATAATATGCATTTAGAAGTGTCTCTTCTTCTTGGTGCTCACCAGAAAAAATAGTAAATTTCTTTGTTGTGTAAATTATATCTTGGCTTGTGAAATGGTATAACATGGAAATTGTTATGCTACAGATGCATACGTCTGACTCAGTTTTCCAATAAGCAAGTTTAAGAGCTAAGCATAAACAGTAACTGTGGCTTTGCTACATAGGAATGTTTTGTTTGCTCGAAGGGAAGTCATTATTTTTACAGGTTGGCATGACTAATCTTTTTCCCTCTCAGGTTACTGCACCTGGCAATCATCCACTGTATGCCATCGATTGCATTCTGCTGCATTGCCCAAATGCCCGTGGAGGTTTTGGAATTCCAGAATGATTTGTTCCAAGTAGGTGGTAAGAGACATAAAGAAGGATCAGGTTTTCTGCTATTCTAACTGGAGGAGAGCAAGTTGCAGTGTGGTAATAATCTAAAGTGCTCTTGATGATAGTTAAATATTTTTGTCTATACTCTAAAAGCAATTTAAACAGAAAGATCTATTCTGCTTCACTGTAACATTCTTGGAAATTTTGTTGTGTTATTTCTTATGCCAAGAAGCTAATGATCTCCTTCACATACAAAAACATTCTGTTTCGATTGTTTTAAAATGTTTTTAGCATTTTGAGTGTAGCATATTTTTTTAATTGTAAGCCACCCAAAATCATTGGGGGGTGGGGTGAAAATAAGTAAATAAATAAACAACACAACAACTTGTGTATCTTCAAGCACAACTATAGGATCAAAAGTCAGATCTAATTAAAAATCCAGATAAGTATTGGGATGAGAATACTGGTTTATAGGACTAAAAAAAAAAAGTATTGACGGCACATAATCAACCAATTAACAAAATATACAGATTCATCTGCATCAGTAAAGTGTATAACAATACCCCTTCCCCCATAAACACCAATGTAAGACAGAATTGAAAGTTTGTATAGGCCCTTCATTTTCCTCAAGGATTGTATACCTTCTGAAATTTAAACCAATTAATAAATGTTTTCACTAGGATACTCCAAATTATTTAAACTATATTATCTAAGCTGGCACTAGCTCCTTATTTTTTGCCTCATTTTTCTTCTTAAAATTGAATATCTAAAGTAGCAAAAACATGTGGCTATGTTTTTATGATTTCTTAGTTAATAACCCGTTTGTTTTAAATGATCATTATTATTGAGCAATGCTGACAACTGGACCACTGACCACTGGATAAATAAATAAATTGTAAAACCAGTGCTAAATCTCATAATTTCCTTCATTAATCCCTCTATCAATTGCTAATATTGAATTCTAGTATTATACAAGTATATTTATTTTAGCAACTATTAAATAATCTGAGTATACATTATAAATATAGAGATTCTGAGTTTCTTTAAATGGCATAAAAATAACTTTACAAATCTCAGGTGTCTGGTAATTTCTCTGTTGACAATTACATAGCATATCAGTGTAGAATAATTTCATATGAAAACAGAACCAAAAATGATAAATAAATTCTGCTTTAGATCCCTGACACCGTAATCTTTATCACCAGTGTCTTTCTTTTCCTTATATTACAGTAGATAATCGTTGTTGTTGTGATTTTGTTTAAATCTATCAGCTTATTGGGATATTTAAAAGAGCCTTATTCTGAATAGATTTTTCTGTCTTTTGCTAGTCACAGGAAGGAATAAAGAAATTATGAGCATGGACTTTTTCTAATCACTAGATAATCTATTAAGGATTTAGAGGATTTAGATATAGAGGATTGTCTAGGCCAGGGGTGTCAAACTCATGTTGTCATGGCAAGCATGACATAGCCTCCTTCGCTAAACCAGGTGTGGGTGTGGCCAGCATGTGACATATCCGGCCCATGGGCTGGGAGTTTGACATCTCTGGCCTAGGCATTGTCCACTTGCTCTCCTTCCTTATTTTCAGGATGCATCACTGCTGAATTTCATATTTCTTGTGAGGCAGTTAAAATCCAAGTGAATCCAAGTTTGTTTGTTAGATTTATTTGCATTTATTTGCCTTGCCTCTCCACTCCGCTCCAGCCTACAATCCTTTTTTTTTTTTGCTATTTGCAGACTCCACTTCACTTGTCTGTGTATTTGGAGCATTTCGAAGTGGTGAAAGCATTAATTCTGAAAGGGGTGAACACGACACTGCAGGACCGCAATGGAAATACTGCTCTGCACTTGGCCTGTGAACAGCAGAGTCTGGAATGTGTTGAGCTGTTGCTGCCTCTGAAGAAACCAATCTCTGAGATGAAGACTAGAAAAACTCTACAAGATCTGCAGCTCCAGAATTGGCAAGGTAAACAAGAGTGTGGAGTGATCCCATTGGGACTGATGAGTGTTAAAAGTCAGGACTTAAATGCTTCACTTGTAAGAAGATTTCCTGAGCTATTGGGGTTTTATTTTTCTCCCTCTAGGCTTAACATGTCTTCACATCAGCACCTTGAAAGGAAACCTTCAACTGATGGCATTGCTGGTGCAGAATGGAGCTGACATTAATGTACAGGTAAATTAGAGAGATCTAACAGAGCTCCATCTCTGATATATACTGTATGTCAATTCTGAAATAATTTCTTACTGAGCAGAAAATTTGGAATGCTGCAGAATATAAAAATTGGCTTTATACGAAATAGATGTAGGAGATGACAGGGTTGAACCTGACACGTCAAATGTGTCATAGGTCACGAGTCCCTATATACCCCCAAGCGATCTAAGTCCAGCCCACCTGAATGCCTTTCTTATTTCCTACTTGTTTCCCTTGACTATTAGTTGATCGGATTCTTGTAGATAATTCAAGCTTGCAATAAATCTTTATATTCATTTGAACTGCCTGAATCTCCGGATTTCCCAAGTGCTTGACAGTATTGGAATGGCTAAGTCTAATGCTAAAAATATAGGGAGCGCTACTCCAAAATTTCCAAAAGTGGAATAGAGGGGATACAGGAAAGCTAACTTAGCTATATGAGAGCCAGTTTGATATGGTGGTTAAGGCATCAGGCTAAGAAACTAGGAGGAAACCATGAGTTTTTAGTCACTTTCTCTCAGCCCTGGGAAGGAGGCAATGGCAAACCATTTTTGAAATTCATTGTCAATTAAATTTCAAAAACTTATCCAGGGGACTCTGCGAATTGGACACAACTGAACCAAAGGGAAAAAATGAGCAGTCACTTTGCCTATCTTCTCTTTTTTTCCTTTGTGCAAATGAAACAGGGTAACTTTTAAACTTATAGGATAAAACCTTTAGAATGAAATTTGGATTTAGTTAGTGATTATGCGCCATCAACAGAAGATTGATTTTAGAAAGCTAAACAGGGTCAGACCAGGATGGGAGGTTGGCTGGCTGTGGAGATGACTGGGAAACAAACAAACAAATCAACAACAACAAAAGAAACATCCTGGAATAAAGCAATTTTTTAAAAAACCAGTTCTGCATTGCTGCTAACCAAATGAGATCCACATGATTGTAGTTCCCAGGAATCAATATCACTTCCAAGGAGTCACGACCATTTCAGAATTTATATACAACCCCGATTACTCCTTTTTTAAAAAACAAATTTTATTCAGTTTTCCACATTTTAACATCTCTTTTTAGTGAACAGCATGATTACAGGTTTCACATATACATACAAAT
>JANHFN010001080.1:220249-239473 GCA_032468175.1 Toxicocalamus goodenoughensis | reverse complement strand
GGGAGGGAGGGAAGGAAGGAAGGAAAATGTGTATGAAATGGCTACTTTTCTAATCAAAACTTAAATACAATTTCCGACACTGACCGTTGTGCATTCCCAATATTTTCTTTGCAAAAATAGTCCTCTCTTAAAAACTGCCCTGTTTAGTGTCCATTCAATGTTACATCAGTGCTGGGGGAAAAAAAGCTTTTGGATTGGTCCTCACCCTTACAACGAGCACAGCATCCCTGGTTCGGCATCTGCAACTGCAACAACAGCTGCTCTTGGGAGGGGGGGTGATACCTCTGAGGAAAGCCAAAGAGTTGTGGCTTTTTTGTGCTGCCTTGCGCAAACGCCTAACCCCGGTTGCCTTCCTTCTCCCTCCAATTTCTACGCCGAGGTCCAAATTCGAAACCCCTGTGGTGAACGTGACAGTGACCGTGCAATTTCCCACCCACCTCTACCAAGGACCTCGGCTGCCTTTCTACTCTAGTGATGCTGGACTGTGGCAGCTCCCGAATTCCTGCGAGCCCATTTGCCTTTTCAAAGGAAGCAGCAATTTCCACCCAAATGAAAAGGCAACGGCGAGGCACAACCAAAGGGCTTTGATGGGAATGAAAAAAGAAGAGCAGAAGAGACCGACATGATAGTTTGCAGTTAATTGGGCCTCGCTTCTGTCAGAAGGAACTGGCAAAATGGAGCCTTTAATACGAGTTCCTAAACCAACTGATGGAATATTTGATGCATGAAGCATGGCAATGACCCTTCCCTCTCCAGCAAGACTAGATTAAATGAAAGACAGGAAGGAAACACACCCCAGCTCCTCCTTTTGTTTACTTTCAGACAGGTCCACAGGTTAACTTCTTAATTTCCCTCATTTTATTTTTTTATTAGAGAACCCGTGATCTGTGGGGTCACCGTTTCAGAGAGATTTTCTTAGCTAAACAAAGACCCAGAATGACTGGAGGCAGGCAAAAAACAAACAGGGAAGTGGAAATGACTTCTGGATTAAATATTTTAATTAGTTGATCAAAGTATAAAGGAATGCAAAGAAAAATGAAGAGAATGGGGAAATGGGGAGGAGAAGGGGAAGAGGAAAAAATGTAGGGGAAGAGAAAAGAAGAAGAAAAGCACTGACTTTTCCAGCAGTGGAATACGGTAATAACAACATAAAACCTCAACCTTTTATTCTGATGTAATAATATATACTAGCCATTTCTATAACAGAACTGCGAATGACTTTCGATTTCCTGCCGTCTTCCCCACTGACTTTCCTGGCAGGTAGGCATTGGAAACAATGATCACACAACCGTGTGGTTGACTGTGGCAGCTCAGCCACAAATGTGTCAAATTTCGATCCCATGGATGGGAGCCTTGGGTCCAGGATGTTACATTCTGTAAATTAGCCCACTTGAAATATGTTGATCCAAAAATTGTTACTGTATGATGCACCGTTTCATCTAACTTTAATGTTATGGACAATCAAACAGACCCAGGAGTTTTAACAGTACATGCATTAGATTGATATTCCATTTTGTACAACTCAAAATGGAAGGTTATGGGAGATAACCAGTGAGGGGGTCAAATGCATCATCAGTCTCAAGTCCTTTTGTGCCCACAAGAGATCTAGGCCCAGCCTACCTTGAATTCCATTGACTCTTATCTACTGCCATTTTGCTTTGACTGTTAGTAGTTCAGATTCTTGTAGAGAACTTAAGCTTGCAATAAATCTTTATACCTATCGGAATTGCCTGGATTTCCTGATTTTTCCCTGCTTTCTATTTTACCCGCAACAGCAACCTTGTGAGGTGGGCTTGGGTTGATAGACCCAAAGCCACCCATTTGGCTTTCCTTCCTAGCAGATAATGTTGTGCTAAGTCCAACCGTAGGCTAGATGTATCACCCCGACACAATATGAGACGTGTGAGAATCTAGAAAGGGTGCAGAAAAGAACCACAAAGATGACCAGGTCTCTGGAAGCTGCATAAAAAGGTGAACAACTAAAAGAACTAAATAATCTTTAGCCTAATGAAGAGAAGGACCTGCAGAGACATGATAACTGTCTTCCAGTACTTGAGGGGCTGCCAGAAAGAAGAGGAGATGGAGATGTTCTCCAAACATTCTCCCAAAGGTGCTTTTTCAAGAGGCAACTGAACTTTCTGGCTTTTCTTTCTGGTTTTTCTTTTCTGAAGAAGCTTCTTGGAATGAGAAGCGAAATGTCTTCAAAGAAATACAAAGGAAGTGCAGTTGCCTTTTGACAAAAACATGAACTGGAAAACAGAGAACCTCCATAAACCTTGAAGACATGAACTGGAGGACAGAGAACCTCCATAAACCTTGAAGAAGAAGTTTGGAAGAAGCTTCTTGGATGAGAAGCTAAGAGTCTTCAAAGAAAAACATAGAAAGTCCACTTGCCTCGTGACAAAAGCTCCTTTGGGACAACTATGACCTGCTTGACTAAGAATCTTAATTCTTAAGAGGTCCTTAAAGGGGGTGTGCATAAGCGCCCCAGCGTGCCTACCGTCCCTGTCTTACTGTCTCCATTTATCAGTATTTCCTTCGTTTGTTCTTGTTTATGTTCACACTTACACTTGTTATCTTGTACATGTTCAACAAATAAATAAATAAATAATCTCCCCTAGACATTCTGTCATTCTCTCACTCTATCGTTCTCTCACTCCATCATCCTAGTGCTATCTATGGGCGCATAAGACCAAGACGAGCCTGTGCCAGGGAAAAATTAGTGTCAGGAAAGAGAGAGGCCTCTTTAGAGCTGGACACGTTCCATCGCTAAATCCCCCTGCCTCCCAGAATTCGGTGAAAATGCAGAGGGTGGATAACAAGGGCTCTTTTCTTCCTTCCTAATCTCATATTCAAAGTCAGCTTTTGCTGGCCCAGAGCTTGGGAGCTTGGCGGAAATCGCAACACACTGGCTCAACTGTGTCACTTGGGTGTCTTTTCCCCTCCTGCTCTTCTCAAAGAGATGCTCTGTCTGTGCATTAAGCAAAGAGCTCTGCCTGCAACTTCCAGGGGAGAGATAAGACTTGTACAACCTGCAGCGTGGCATTCTGGGAAGAGAGCAAAGAGACCGGGGAGAGGAGGAGGGGGGTGTAGCATCAAGAGAAAGCCAGAAGAACAGATTTGTATTTATTTGTTAGGACCCGCTGGTGCTCTATGAAAATGAGAGCTCAGGGAAGGGGGAAAACCAAGCAGAACTAAGAGCTTCTGCCTGACTTGTTCTCTTGTCCATCACCATAGTAATAGTGCTTAGACTTATATGCCACTTCACTTCACTTTACATCCCTCTCTAAGCAGTTTACAGAGTCAGCCTCTTGCCCCCAACAATCTGGGTCCTCATTTTGCCCACCTCGGAAGGATGGAAGGATGAGTCAACCTCGAGCCAGTGAGGATCGAACTGCTGAATTGCTGGCAGTCGGCAGCAGAATTAGCTCGCAATACTGCATTCTATCCACTGTGTCACCACATCTCTTAATAGCAAAACCCCCAGACTTATATACCACTTCATAATGCTTTAACATCCTCGCTAAGCAGTTTACAGAGTCAGCCTCTTACCCCAACGATCTGGCTCCTCATTTTACAGACCTTGGAAGGATGGAAGGCTGAGTCGACCTTGAGCCGGTCAGGATCGAACTTCTGGCAGTGGGCAGAGCCTGCAACACTGCATTGTAACAAATGTGCCACTATGGCTTGCTGGCTTGTTTGCTTGTTTGCTTGTTTGCTTGTTTGCTTGTTTGCTTGTTTGCTTGTTTGCTTGCTTGCTTGCTTGCTTGCTTGCTTGCTTGCTTCCTTCCTTCCTTCCTTCCTTCCTTCCTTCCTTGCCACTTAGTAATAGCCTTTAAGACTTATATCCCACTTCCCAGTGCTTTTACAGCCCCCTCTAAGAGGTTGACAGTCAGCCTATTTGCCCCCAACAATCTGGGTCCTCATTTTACCCACCTCGGAAGGATGGAAGTCAACCTTGAGCCAGTCAGGATTGAACTGCTGGCAGTCGGCAAAGCAAGACTGCAACCCTGCAATGCAGATTTGGACTTACAACAGTTTGTTTAGAGACGGTTTGAAGTTACAGTGCCCCTGAAAAAAACTGACTTACAACCATTTTTCATGGTCCTTATGACCACCTGCAGCACCCCACAGTCACAGTGCTTGGCATTCAGGTGCTTGGCAACCGACTCCTATTTATAATGGTCCTGGAGTCCCGAGACCATCTTTTGCAACCTTCCGACAAGCAAAGCCCATGGAGGGAAGAAGCCAGACTCATTCAACAACTGTGTTACCAATTTAGCAGCTGCCGTGATTCACTTAAAAAAACGTGACAAGCAAAGTCATTAAAACGGGACAAAACTCACTTAGGAAATAATAGAAAACCCACTTCACCAATTTCTCACTTAGTAACATAAATTCCGCGCTGAGTCGCAGTTGTAAGCGAAGGATCGCCTGTGCTGCATTCTAACCACTGCACCACCATGACAATGCAGGAGAACATGCAAACAGGGATGCCAAACCACACCAAAGATTTGCTGGCAAAACATGAAAGCTACATCCTTCCTTTCATCCTTCTTCCCCCGTCTGCTAAAATAGGGAGAGGGAGAGAGAGAGAGAAAGGTTCTTTCTAATCTAGAGCTTCCCACATTTCCAAAGCTGTCTGAGAACCAAAGCAGATCTGCTTTCTAAAATCCCCTTGTTTAGAATTTACAGGGCACCTTCCAAAACTAACAAGGCCTTCACGAGGATGTAAAGGACAGAGCAGGTGCAAAACTTGGGAGAAATTTTTGCAAAAAAAAAAAAAAAGCCCACTAAGACAATGCAGGAAGATGCTGGCAATGGGGGGAGGATTTAGAGAGATAGAGGAGGTTGGCGCTTAGATCTAAATGGGTTCTTTGCAGCGGAGCATGCAATGAAATCAACAAAGAATGAGCAGATCACTCAAGTCAAGGCTAATGAGGCATAGTTTAAAAGAAGGAAATAAATGAAGGAGGGATGGTAATTATGTTCAAGGTTAAAGAAGGAGAACAGTCCAGTGAGAGCAAGGGGTAGAGTTAAAAGAAAAGGAGGTGGGCAACTGCGGATGGATCTGGCTCATGGACAAAACAGGACAGCAGTACTTCATACCTAGAATGGCATCAATGTGACGAGATAAACCAATGTTGACTTCTTATCTTTGAAAGCAACATACAAGGTTCTGGGACAGTGGAAGCTGCGTGCTCTTTTTTTGGGGTGGGGGGCATGAAATCTCAGGTTGACTGCCAGAGTCCATACCTGCAAATTTTGCCCAAATCCTTCTCTTTCCCCCCAGATCTGGGTGGCCCCCGACCAAATAGAAAGACAATGAAAGTTTATGAATCAAGCGGAAGAAGAATAGAGGAATATAAGAAAAAAGGATTTGCTGGGATGGAGTGTAGCAGTCAACTAAAAGTTTTATAAACATCCCCAAAATCAGTATGCAGCTTCCGTGATTGTTCCCAGAACCTCATAGGTTGCTTTCAAATGTACGAGTTCAATGTTGGTTTATCACAGCTCCTGACATTGATGCTATTCTAGGCATGAAGCATTCTGGCAAACGGACATACAAATCAAGCAAACTGAGATGAGAGAAAACAAGAAGTGTAAGGTAAACCTAGCAACTAATGTTTAGATGTGGAAACTGGTAATAGTTTACAAGTAGGATTAGCCCATCTTCTTGAGTGGTGGAAAGTAGCAATTTAAAAATACTTTTCTATACAAATCTTGGTTTGCAAGTTCTTGGTGCTTACAAGCCCTCATCTCTTATCCAAAACCACCTGCTGGCAGCAGCGCTTAAAATCCTGAGATAAAAGATTTCTGGTTTCTTTTCTTTTCCCCAAAAGAGCTGACTAACTACCAACCTGGAGGGAAAGAAGTAATTAAAAGGCAAGGTTTTTTTTTTCACAGAGTGGAGAACCTGCTTTTCCTTGGTTAAAAAGGGTGCACTCTGGAAGGGATGGAAACGCAAAGGATCGATGCAAGTTGAATCACATTTACGCCTCGCTTTCAGTGCCAATCTGCCATGAACTGGAATGGGAGGGAGAAAACTTCAGTGGGAATGAAGAGTTCACCACCATAACTACCTGAGACATGACTTCAAGGTCATTCAGGTGGGAACTGAAATGCAGCTGAAGTGACTGTTTTAAAAACATTTTCTTTGAATTTGATTGGATATGGAGGGCCCAGCAATGGAAGGTATCTGTGGGAAATTAGATTTTTTGGGCACGCGATCCTCAGTTCTGGCTACGCATTACTGTAATTCACTCGACTTCTAGTGAACGATACCTTTCTCAGCAAATGGACTTAAGGATTGTTCTGACTTAGAAATTCAGGCTGAGGCAGAGAGTTTAAATGATGTACAATCTTTGGCAATGCTTCCAAAGATGAAATTTTACAGATACAGATTAACAGAGTTGGAAGGGACCTTGTAGGTCATCTAGTCCAACCCCCCACCCAAGCAGGAAATCCTACACTATTTCTGACAGATGGCAATCCAGTCTCTTCTGGAAAGCTTCCAGGGATGAAGCTCCCACAACTTCTGAAGGCAACTTCTGTTCCATTGTTCTCCCTGTCAGAAAGTTTCTCCTTATTTCTAGGTTGAATCTCCCCTTGTTCAGTTTCCATCCATTATTCCTTGTCTGGCCTTTGAGTGCCTTGGAGTTCTCTTGACGTTTTACAATACGTGGAAGGCCTCAACCATCCTTGCCAATAATTTAATTCAGAAGGGTGTCAGAGAAAGGGTGCCTTGAGACCCAAACACGGTGCCTCCTAAGAGCCAGATCTGTACGTGGTTGACTTGAGTCGGCGCTCTAGACTTTGCTGTGGCCCCAGGCAGCACAGCAGAGGAGATTGGGTCCGCTGGATGAGTGCGGTGCTGGTGTAGAAGCAGAAGAACGTGAGAACATGTGATGGATGGGCAGTTTATGGACTGCAGAGAAGATGCTGATCTAAACACCAGGCCAATCTAAGTTGACTTGAGAGTTTGATGTGATACAAATGCCCTCAAAAAACTCTATTACATAGTTAGTTCACCCTGCTTTATAAATACTGATTTTTATTGGTTTAATTGTCAGTCTCAAGGCCTACCTGCAAATTAATGTGTGCAGGTTTTCCAATATTCTCTCTAACCAGTCGTGGGTATTGACTCACTTCAGCTGTCTCTATGTTGTAGGGGAGACTATACGCAATCTTCATGGAGTGTCTTTTTCTATGATTTTATTCTTCCTATTTTCCCCTACTTGTGTCTTCCTTCCTAACTTTTCTTATTCCAGATCCTAATTAAGGCCTTAAAATAATCCAAGCTGGGAACAGACAGAGGGAGATGAAATGCCTTCCCTTCCATGGTCCCCATCGCATCAAAGACAGCTTTCAACGGGAGTGAAAGGTATCTAAGTTCATAAAAAACTGAACCCTGCTTTGCATTTATTGGCAAGTTTAGCAATTCACTGAAGGGCAGAGGCAAGAATTCATTGATTGACTTCAACCAATTAAAAAACCCTGAAAGTGAAGGGACAGAGAAGGAGGAAGCAACCGAAAAGGAAAGACGAGATGCATTTATAATCAATGCAAGTGGTATCAACTGTTTTCGCACTGCAGTTTGAATTTAAAAAACAACAACACCACCTCAGAAAGTAAACCTTAATGGGATTTTTATCATATTCTTTCTGCATTACGCTTCTCAGGAAGGGCCTGGGTGAAATGGAGCATCGAATATCATTTGGTTCAGCTTTGGAATTGCCAGCTAGTTGGCAGGAAAACATCTGATTAGAACCGAACAGAAGCCAAGGAACATGGTCCAAGACTGCATAGAGAAGACAAGGCGCAAAACCCACCTCAATCCAGGAAAACACATTTTTACAGAAGATGGAGACCACCACTCAACATGGATCAAAGCTGCTAGGTCTTCTGAACTGTAGCAATAGGTTTCACCCAGTTATGGCATGTACAATATATTTGAGATTAGATTGGAAAGACGTGGTCTTTCATCTATACCACAGTTGACACGAGGGAGTCCCAATAACATTACAAATTGGTTCCAAAGAAAATTGGTTTCTTGGAGCACAGGAGAACGGAGCTGGAAAGCAGGTTAGTGGGGGGGGAAATAGGGATTTTGCAGTATCCTTTCCCCAGGAGTGGGGAAGGAATGGAGATTTTACAATATCCTTCCCCTGCCACGCCCACCAAGCCATGCCCACAGAACCAGTAGTAATTTTTTTTGAACTGCTCCATATGTGGTCAAGATTGGACAACCCTGACTTAAGAGAAACTCAGTGGTAAATTTGCTTTAAATATACAGACCAACAATACTGGTAATGTTTGGAAGTGCAACGTGATGACGTGCCTCTGGAAACCATGGTTTGGAATTGTGGTTTGACTCAAGCGTGGCTTTGCCAAATGCTTTCATTTTCTAACTCGTAAGAAAAATATGGGAATAAATGCATGTATCTGTGTCCACAGTCCAATTATCTATCCTTTTGATCAGCTGTTTAGCCATGTGTCATTTCAGGTGAGGTCTTAGAATTGCAAAAACTTTAGTTGCTCAATTGGGATATTCACAAATTGAGATTTTATGTAAGAAGGGATGGGTAAGCCCTGGCTCATTTTAGAAAACTGTTCAAGAAATATGAAGTTTATTTTTTTAACAAAAATACAAAACATCACTGCTTCTTAATATATTATCTTCTTTTCTCCCAGTGATGTATTTCTGGAGATGACAAGGAAAAAATACCTATTGATCACAACTTGGCACTAAACCACAGAATCAAGATGAAAGGCTCCTGTGAAAAGCCCACAGAGGCGGTGAATTTTAGACAACAGAATAAAATCCAAGGGGAAGCTGCTAAAATGCAGGAGAGAAAAAAGGGGAGATGCAATCACCCTCCCTGTTTAAGTAAAGAAAGTTATGTAAATAACGGGTACTAAGTGGCACCTAATTACATAAAATTGTTACTGGGAAATGGAAGTAAATAATCCAAAAATATGTAAAGGGATGGGGTGGGTGGGAGAAATCCGATCTTGAATTAAAATTAATTACTTTAAACTAATTAAAATAAGAAGGGACAAAATGGATAATGTGATAATCATGCCATTTTCTGAGGACATTTACATATAAGTAGATGGAATTCAAATGGGGGATTTTGACGCTTGTCAAAAGACTGGATGCTCATTGTTTCTCCGAAAGGTTTTTGGCTGGAGAAGCGGATTAACGCCAGGATTTAGCGGAGGTGAGGCTATCTTTTTCAACCAAAGAAGCCCATGCCAAAGGCATAGATGATCGGGGTCCATGGACACACCAAGCAATGCTGGACAGGCAACCATCCAATCGACATCAAAAAATATCAGAGCTGGATTCAACAGAGAAAGAAATGGAGAAATGGACTAGGTGAGAAGGGTTGAAGCCAATGTACCAATCCAAGGTACAAAGTTGGTCTTCGGATGCCTTGGTGCTGTCTGAGCTTGGCTGTATTCTTGCAGATGCTTCATTACCAAACTAGGTTATACCATCAGTTACTACAAGGGAGTGATGTTTCTGGAATGGAGGAGGAGGAGGACAGTGGGATCCTTGGTATTCCCTGAGTTTGGTGGTTTTCTTGCAGAGATTTCATTACTCACATTACCAATGCTAGTTAAGAATAACAGAATAAGAGTTGGAAGGGACCTTGGAGGTCTTCTAGGCCAACCTCTTGCTGTAGTCTATACCATTCCAGAGAAGTCTCATCTTTTCTTTAATATCTTCCAGTGATGGACCACACACAACCAAATAAAATAAAATAAAAAAATAAACTTCTGAAGACAAGCTGTTGGGTAACGAAACGCCTACAAGAGTTTTCTTGTAGACAAACTGTGGTCTACAAGAGCTGTTGTCTACAAGGCTTCTGAAGGCAAGACGTTGGGTATTGAAAACCATCAAGCTCAGAGAACATCAAGGACCCTACAGTTCAACCCTGAACTACAAAAAGCCTCTTCAATTAGTAAAGTTGACTTTGACCAACTTTTCAACAACAAATCAAGTCCTGGAACCTAAAAGCTCCTCCTACGACTGTCCAGATGTCTACTTGGAAGATGTAGGTCAAGCTCAGGTGAAAAAGAGACTTTAGAACTTTAGAAAAATGCCTTTTTTATCTCTTCTGCAAGATCTTTGGTGGAGGGATTAAATGATGGCTCCCTTCCTTATTTATCTGTGGTTACAAAATATTGGCAGGGAAGGAAATTTGGTGGTATAGTCTAGAAAACGAGCCTAGTTTAGCTGGCAGGGCAGCCACATAAATTTACCAAACATCCACATCACTTCATTAAAGGATTTGTGCCTTAAGTACCCAGACAGAAAAACAAACTGATTAAAAGAAGGGAAGACCTGTTATTTACAGGAAAGGGAGAACCTGTTATTTACTCAAAATGGAGAACCTGTTATTTACTCAAACCTTGTAAGACACAAAGCCTTCTGTATGAGATAAAAAAAAGGAAAACTATCAGGGGGAAAAAAACCAAGAACTTCATTAAGTTGCAAATAACCAGCTTTCAGACAAATGGGGAAGGGAGAAGCTGCTGATCATTTCTTAAAAAGGGGCTCTGACATTTGTGTTTCTCCCACCTGTATACAGCAAACGCAGCAATTATATTATTTGCATATGTTGAGAATGATGGTGCTTAACTCAGGTGAGAGGGAGGCTGTGTAGATCTGACCCTGCTTGCACAAAATAGCTGTTTTTCTCACTTCCTCTGGCTTCGGGATTGAAATAAACTGAAAGGCATTTTTGGTGTGCGTTCCAAGAAGTGAAAGGTGTGTAGACTGGACCATTGTTTGAGTGACTTGGATGGTGTGTGAAATATGACAGATCAATGCCTGACTACTGAATCTTTCCCTACCTTTCTTCAAAAGATTTTTTTTGGGGGGGGTTGGCCCTAACAGGCTAAAAAAGCCACCCCCCTTTTTATAATTGGAGGAACATCTTTGGATGGCCACCAAGATTTAGATGTTAGAGGACTTTCAATGGTCACAATTTGTCAGCTTGTCCAGCCCCACCGAGCAACTGGGAACAAGGATATGCATGCTGTAAAGCAGAGTTTTGCAAACTTGGCCCCTCTAAGATGGGTGGATTTCAGCTCCCAGAATTCTCTGCTGGCTGGGGGGATTCTGGGAGTTGAAGTCCACCCATTTTAAGATGCCCAAGTTTGGAAAATGTCATTGTAAAAAGTAAACAAGAAGTATAAAAATAAATCTTTTTTTTTCTTCCTCCAGAAATCTAGCCCTGTCGATGCCTTTGAAGCTACAGATCCCGTTTTTCCTCCTTTAACAGGATTCCTTTTCAGCTTTTCTCCTCCTCCACTGAAGGCACCTCAGTTCTGGTAACTTTGTGTGCGTATTTTTCTTAAATTGATTCTTGATGGACTTAAGTAAATGACCCACCGCTTCTCCAGGTATTTAAAGAGTGGAGTTGGAACCCCAGCAAAATATTTTTCACACCTGACTGGAACCAGGTCAGGCAAATAATATGCTTTTCCAGTTCCCCAGCTACTTGTTGGCCTCCTCTTTCACATTTACACACAAACACACACACAGAGACACTGCGGCCGAATAGTTTAAGTGCTTCAGGCAAGGAAATGAACTGCCAAGTTGAGATGGATGTGATGGAAGGCAGAAACACAAGTTTGAACAGAGATCTTGGATGGCCTCAAGAGAAGGCCACAGCTTGTAATGAGGTAGGTCTATATAAACCTGCGGTCTTCTCTACTGGCCTTCACAGATCCATTGAGTGCATGTCATTCTTTTTCAAAGCCTCACTATGTTCCAATATTTGAGGGGATGCCCCAAAGAAGAGGGGATCCACCTATTCTCCAAAACACCTGAAGGGCAGGACAAGAAGCAATGAATGGAAACTAACCAAGGAGAGAAGCAACCTAGAACTAAGGAGGAATTTCCTAACAGGGAGAACAATTGATCAGTGGAACAGAGGTTGTAGGTGCTCCAACACTGGAAGTTTTAAAGAAGAGATTGGACAACCATTTGTCTGAAATGGTATATGCAGGGGTGGGATTCTACAGGTTCGCACCTATTCGCTAGAACCGGTTGTTAACATTCTAAGCAGTTCGAAGAACTGGTTGTTAGAAGAAATTACAGGGCTAATCCTGTAAGGAAGGCAGGAAGGAAACATTCTGCTGTTGCTTACAGAAACTGCCTCTCCGTTAACCCTTATTACATTCTTGGCAGGATTAGATTTTCCTGTCACAGGAATTTCTCTGGAGTTTTTTTTCCCTTCCTTTACTGATACTTTGCTTGGAGTGACCATTCAAAGTTACAATGGCACTGAAAAAAGTGACTTATGACCATTTTTCACACTTACAACTGTTCCAGCATCCTCACAGTCTTGAAAGGCCAGGCAAGGAGATGCGTGCCTTGATGTGAGTGATATTGAGTTGGCCACATCCAACCAATAACATGACCACCAAGCCATGTCCACCTGTCACATGACCACCAAGCCATGCCCACCACCTAAGCCACGCTCATAGAACCAGTTGTTAAAATTTTGAATCCCACCCCTGATCCCTATCCTAGGCTCTTCTAGGTTTGAGCAATCGGCTTGAATCTCAGGTACATCATAGCCCAGAAAGGAACTTTCTCTTTCTCTTATTTTTATTTGGAACTGGCTTTCACTGTGGTCTTTTTTACTCAGGCAGGCTTTTGCAGTAGGAAATCTAGGTTTCCTACTGTATCTACCCAGAGAGGTACGTTCTATGGAATTTTGCTCATTCAATCTCGTGAAATAACTGACTCTGTCTCTTGCTCCCTTAGGATGGCACAAGTGGAAAAACACCCCTACATCTGGCAGTGGAGAATCATGATGAGATGGCTGTGAGGCACCTCCTGCGATTGGGAGCCCAGGTGGATTCGCAGATGTACAATGGCTGCACCCCACTGCATCTGGCTGTGGGCAGGAACAATGCTGCCATTGCTGCAATCCTCTGCCATTCGGGAGCAGATACCTTATTGCGGAATATGGAAAATGAGACAGCTCAAGATCTGGCAGATGGCAATGATGATGTGAGAATTTTTCTGGAATGTCTTGCAATAGATCAGGCTCTCAAGGCAAGAGCAAAGTAATCTGATTCAGGTGCTGAATAAGGGTTGGCATCATTATGAGAGTCTGGAAGCTGGCTATCCATTTTCCAGTAGGCAAGAAGCCATCCGGTGGCAACTCGAAATGGAGTATTTAAATACTTAGTCTATTGAAAGGGATGTTAAAATTTGGAAAGGGAACTGGTCATTTTTTTAGAATGTAATTTGGAAACTAAAGGGTTTAAAAGCAGGGGCTAGCGCCACCTAACTCTGAGAGGCTTTCCATTCCCACACACTAAACACCAACCCCAAGGCCAAAAAATAGATTAAAAAATTGTAAATTTGGATTTGGATTTGAATGGTTTTCAGAAAGGAAATTGAAGCAGTATTCTTCCTAGAAGGTTCTCAGTTCCATTGTTAATTGCGAAACCTCTCACTTTTAGAATGTGGCCATTTTGCCCCTGAATTTCATCTACACACTCCCAGGGTGCTGGGAAGCTAATTAGCTGTAGGTTGCCTACTCCCGATCTAAAAGTAAGATAGAGATACAAGTTGTATTGTGTAATTCTTTTTAGCACATGATGCTCAGCAAAAACGCAAGGATTGGGGGTTCTGGCAATTGCGCTGGTCTCCGTTTCCATGATGCTCTTTGTAACTTTGATTTGCCAAATTGCAGTTCACATCCATCTGATCTTAATCTTACAGGCTACGTGCAGGGAGGAGCTGCTAAACTGGCTAGTCTGCCTTGGGGTTGCTAATGCCTTGGCATCACTGCAACATCTTTTAATTCCAAGCAGCTACATAAGGCAGGATAGGCAGACTTCCATCAATTATGCTGCAATGTATCAGGATGATAACTGATGTCCTTCCTACACCAGGAAGATAAGGATCTAAGCAAACCAGAGCTCCATGTAGGGCAAAATGAGTACCTGATTTTACTCTGAAACTGAATAGGGTTTGTCTTCATTATTAATATATAGGCAATTGATAGAAATGGAAATTAAAGGCCGTTGGGCTCCCTTAGCTTACATATGCAGATTCCTGTTGTGAATTCCAACCAATGCAGAGACCAGCACAATTCTGGTGTCTTCTATGATAGAATGGATAGACTTCTGCATTGCATATCAGAGAGCTGGATTCCTTCCAATGGTGACCTTTAGCTATTTGCCATCATATTACCTGACTTACCTCACCTCCTAGGTAGTTTAGGGAAATAAAAAATTAAAGCTTAGTTTCCTTTCGGAAAGAAAAAATATCAGTGCATAATATTTGATGTTCCTGACATCTTAGAACAATATTATTCTTTCTTTGTATAATAAAACTCATGGTCTTGATGTGGAGGAAGTTGCTCGATTATTATGAAAAAATATCTTTAAAAATGGAATATTTTTATATATTAGGATAGAGTTCAAACTAGTGTCCTAGTCACATGTCTCATTTAATAACTGCCCCAAATTAACAACACATTTTTCAAGCTATGTTGTGGCCATAAGTTGAGGACTACCTGAGTACCTAGAGTGATGAATTTAGCCTTGTTTGGAAAAGCTTGGGTTGTTCACATAGGCAATTTGTTGAGAGATATTTTCTTCATTGAACATGTTAGTCCCCAAAACACATAAAAAGGGATCGTATATAGTAAATTAACTCAATATCCTGCTCTTCATAGGAAAAATATCTTCTCGCATAATGGGTAGAAGGGTTTAAGCATAGAGTATATTGCTCTTTCTGACCACACTAGATAGCTGGCAATCTTTGCAAACTGTTTGCGCTTTGTGTTTCTGTCACTCATTGAATTAATGATTAATTACACACCGCCACTTATTGAGTCAGTGTTGACTCTTAGCAACCATAAGGATGGGTTTTCTCCATGATAAAGTGGCAATACTAGGTTTTTTTTTGTACACAACCTTCTTGATAGGTCACTATATCATTATTTCCTTTTTGTTGTCAGATCCTTACACTTTTGCCTTTTGATGACTTGAAGATCTCTGGAAAGCCTGTGATGTGCTCCAGCCGAATATCCTAACATCCAAATGGGAAAGTTAATCTTGTGAGGGATATAACATTGCTGCTTGAGGCTGACAGTGACCACAGCTGGCCACCAATGAATCATTCTCTTTGTTGTAATGTGAGCCTTGGGACAACCACAGCCACTTTTTTTTGAGACTATAGAGCCAGTGTGAGAAAGGAAAACTGCTTTGTATGTTGACCTTAAATCCTGAATGAGAATGTGGAATGCCTCTTTGAAAGGACACAGGTGTGAATAGACTGAGCCAATGCTTGCTTTCCCTGGTTTATCTAAATTTGGAGAAACTCCTTAAGAATTGTGTTCCAGACTGTATTTGAATAGATATTTCAAATTTCACTCTGTTTCCTTTTCTTCTGTTGCCTAGACTATGATGAAACATATCAGGAGCTCTCTGTCTTTGTGTCAACCAAAATAATTTCTTTTGAAGGTGTTCTTTTCTGAGCAAAATGCCATTTTTCTACTCCTTAGCCCAATCTGCTTTCTTCTCTAGCTAATTCAGCCTCCACTGTTGCTCAGGCCCCTAGTTGCAGTGTCTAGACACCAAATTGCCCCCATGTCTCCCTTTAACTCTGATTTTGCCTCCCACGAAGGCAGGCCAGGACCAGAAAGTTGTGTTGTTCCAGCTTCTGGGACTGACAAAACATGAAGACTAGGCTCATGGGGACAAATAGTCTTAATCACTTTTGCCTTGGAATAATTGATGTTCTCGGGGTGACAGCAAAGGTCAGTTTCTGTTCTACTCAATTTTAAAGGGAAGTGCCAACTTCTTAGATTTTTACTTAGGTACCTTTATGTCTTGCAACTTTGGGACTGAGTCTATAGTTAAACTTAATAGAGTAAGAGAGGGTCTGCCACCCTTCCTTAGAGACTGAAAGTTCCCATATATCTCCTCGTTTCTTTTGAACATAAGCTGCAAAAGAGATGTTAATTTGGCCATATTTTTCCAATTTTAATTGATGGGAAAAGGATTATCATAAATCAGAATTGTATCACTATCATGAAAGGACTGCACTGTGGATTGGAAAGGATTGGAAGTGACCTGTAAGATCTAAGCATTTGTTGGGAGACAGCACTGCCTTTGCTGATTGTAGTCTCCAATCTGATAACACTTACTTTACTTAGATTGTGCGTTTAGTGAGAAAATCACTGGGGCCATCAAATCAAAGAGATAGTTTCTCATATATAAACTTTAATCTGGAGCAGGGAAATTCCCAGTTCCCTCCCTCTTACTGTTTGCTGCTTGGGAGTGGCTGTCAGTAACTGTGGCAAATCCTAAATGGCGCAATGAACTGGGATGTCCCAGGGAGAGGCTTTGGGTTTTCCTTTTCCCCCTGTTTTTCAGAGAAGAAACTACTTCCAAAAGGAAATGGCAGTTTTGCAAAATATTTTCTGTCAAAGTGGTCCTTGATTTTTATATCTTTTTCTAACTTGAGATCCTTGCTTCTTACTTTCTTTTCCAGTTGTTGTTTTTTCTTTTTCCCTTTTGTTTTTCACTGCCAAAATAAAGTTCTTAAAGTGAACAAATAAATATCTTGCTTTTATGTGTTGGTCTAGAAAAAAAATGTTTCTTTTTTGCTTTTGTTTTTCACTGACAAAATAAGGTTCTTAAATGAATAAATCTCCTGCTTTTATATGTTGGCCTAGATGCATTTTCTTCATGTAATATATTCTTCACCTGGGAAAAATCTTTCAGCTGGAATTGCAAAGAAAAGTGCAAGTGAGATTTAAACCACACTGCATGAAGAAACCCCCTCCCCCCCCCCCCAGCGCATGAATTTCAGGGTCAGTTGGACTGGAAGGGAAAATATGTAACAGAAATAAACTGTTTTTCAAATAGGTTTCTGTAAGTTGCTTAGATCTAAGATGTGCTACCACCTTGTGGTTGATTGTAATACTAGCTCCCTCTTGTGCTTGTCTCCCAACCACAAGTTGCAAAATTGTGCTATAAATGCACGTCAGTTGAAATATTCTGCTGTCTCAGTGGATCCCTGCAGCTTTCTATGTGTAGAACAAAATTAGAATGTTTGAGGAAAATAAAATCTAGGTTCCTCTGTAAATGCTAATTGTTCAGCTCTCTGGATGAAGCAACAGTTCAGCTTGTGCTTATATTCAGTAAATTTATATTCACAGAAATGAACATCCCTGTGAATTTTGAGATTTGAATATTTAAGAGTAAATGACAGTTTATACACTGCGTAAGTTATTTGCCTGATCCAACGAAATTATGTTCAGGAATGCCCAAAAGATAGATTGAATCCTACTGATAATGTCTGGGTATTTTGTGATAGATTGACAGAGAGCTAATGCTGGTGTAGTAGTTCAGGCATTGGGCTAGATCCTGGGAGACTGTATGTTGTAGTCCAGCCTTGGGTACAAATCTTGAGCTGGTCACTTTCTTTCAACTCTAGGATAGAGGTAATGGCAAACTATTCCTTGAAAACCTTGGCAAGAAATCTGCAAGGATTTGTCCAGGCAGGGACAAATGTATTCAGGACAGTTTGTGTTCCTTAATTTACAAATAAGTTATAACTCATGGCACGGGATAGACAGGGCTATTTGCAGGAAACCCACCCCCCCTTTCGCTGGTTGTTTCTACCTTTCCTGTACGATCTGAAAATCAAAACATGCACTGAGTCCTCTCAATTAAACAAGGCCACCAAATGGGGTGCAGGAAGCCTTTTTGACACAGTACCTGCCCTTTGAACTCCATATCCCCCACCCCACCCTGTACCAAGATTAGATTGGCTCCAACCCTGCCAGCCTTTCATAAAGCACTGAACACCTTAATGTGCTCCAAGGAAGGGCAAAAATGTTAGATGGCCTGTGAAACCAGGTGTTATTATGTTGTTAAGTCTTATAAGGTTGACTCTTGGTCACCACTGTAGAGGTTTCTTGTGATTTGTTGATATTGGGGTGATTTTTTTTTGTATTATTTTAATGTATTATTACTCAGCATCCCATATGCAAGAAGGGCAGTTGTATACATTGATTTAATAAATACATTAATGAATGTCTTCTTGCTTGTGCCTTTATTTTGCATGTCTGCTCTGGCTTGTAGATTCCTGAGGCCAACTTAAAAACAAATTATATCCTGCAAACCTGGATTTTGCCAGTTGTGATTTGGAAGTTTTTTTACTCAGCTTTTTAAAAACCATTTTTTGAAGGTGAAGAAGCATCAATAAATAAATAATTCGGGGATGTAAATATTGCTTCTGATTTTTATATTTTTATATTCTCCATATGATCTTCTTTACAGCATTAGTTCATCTGATAAATAGCTGGGGGGACTAACTAAACTCAAAGAGTCAAGGCAGAGAAGTAATAAGTAGAATTCTGCAGCTACCTAAATTTCACTAAAATGTAGAGAACTTCATGAGAGTAAGATTTGTACCTCAATGGAATAGCTGTGGAGTCTCCATCTCTGGAAATTTTAAATTTAATAATTTAATTGATTTTCCTGCATAAGCAGAAAGTTGGACTACATGATCCTTGTAGGATGCTTCACTCACAACAATGCATTTTGCAGGACATTTTCTCTATATTTTGCACAGCCCTATTAGGCATATAAATCACTTTTACACTGCATTATTTGTTGTTTTCCATTTGTTAGAAAGATATGACTCACAATATATGATAGCAGCATCCAATTAATGATAATAAGAGATCCCAAAGTAAAACAAGATTTCAAAAATCTTACTAACTTGGTAAAGACGTGAATCTCTCTACTACATTTGAACATCTTTGGTGTAAATCTGACTCTGGGTGACTGTGACCTTTCATCCTGTGCACCAAACTGGAGGTGGAATATATAATAACCTACTCATTTTGGGAAATTCTTTCAGCCTCCACATAAACCTACTAGTAGAATGTCATTGCAAACATTTAGATTCCATTGTGACTCCCAAGAGATTACCCATGTCTTATATCAGAAACAGCCCACACATTTTCACATGCCTACAGACATCATTTTCTGGAAGAGGAGACACACATCGCCCTTTAACAGAAAAAACAGAAAAGTTCTTTTGTCCAGCCATAGCCACAATAAAATACAGTGCTCAAAAAAATAAAGGGAACACTTAAAACAACACAATGTAACTCCAAGTCAATCACACTTCTGTGAAATCAAACTGTCCACTTAGGT